>JAQGCC010002282.1:0-19082 GCA_034698905.1 Xestoiulus laeticollis | reverse complement strand
AATTGGGACCTGGATAATTGATCCTTAAAAGCGGCTGATCCTTTTATGCGGGATTCTTATAAGCGGCGGGCACTGTAATATGTTAGTTAAAAATGTCTTTTTAGTTAAAAGTGATAGACATTTTGATTGAATATCTTTTTAATTTTCAGCTTCCAAATATTCCAACACGGCCATCACAATCCTCATATTCAACTCCATCATCGAGTAATCCATTTGGGGCTGCTATACCGCCTGCTGTTTCCGAAATTAGGAACGAAATGTCAAGTTACGTTTCTGAAAGTAATTTTCAAGAAGCGCCGAGGTCTGCACCTTGCCCAGGGCGTCCACCACCTCCATTAGAGGCCAACCTTAACGGTGCGAATTGCCACAATAATGGTTTCACGTCGCCGCCACCACCAACAAGTGCACCTCCACCGCCACCACCCAATGCCGAGATTAGCCGACCAGGATTGCCGCCTAGAGTAGATCCTAGACTAGCTAGCGTCGCCAAAGCAACTGATAGAAAGACTGTTAATTTGCCACCGGAAGGACCACCTCCACCTGTACCTTCACGAAACATCCAAAAAGGGCCTGCAGTTGCTGCGGCAACGAAACCCGGTCCTGGCCAGCCTCAGTGTCCTCCTGTTCCAGCCCGAGTGAATATTCCCCTTGGTGCTGCTGGGCCGCCGCCTGTGATCCCACCTCGAAGACAAAACCAGTGAGTGTAAACTGTACGAATCCAGACGTAATATGTAAGTGATTTCACTCAAATTTATTTTTTTTCCTAAAGAAAGACGTTTATCGAAAATAGGCAGATAATTTATTATTTTGTTGACACGTGTGAAATGTATGCGTTTTCTCGTTTAGCATATTCATAAAATTATTTATTAGGACATTCCTTCGTTAACATTCAGAAAATGCGCACTCGCATAATGTTCCCATAATTATGTCCTGCAGCCATTTATTTTTGAAAATATCGATAGTTTATTTTTAAGTGCTAGCAATACTTTATGGTTAGGAAAATTCTGTTTCTCGAAACTGAAATGAAACATGTTGTCCACTTTTGTGAGGCATTATGTAGGTTAATCCCAGATTATGCTTCCTCTCATATGTACTAAGATTAGCATGGTATACTGACATGTGTTCTCAATGCATTTATCTTTGTTCCGATTTTAGCTTCATATGCCATTATAGCATTGTGTTCTAAAATATATATTAGCATTTGCTGCTAAGCTGTTGTAATTCTTGCCATTTTTGGGGTTTATTTCTCATGCACTGCATTGCTTGATATAACCACATTTATAACAATTACTCTGCAAATGCCGAGATTTAGTCAATCTGTTCTGGTGTTTACATACTTTTTTGTGGTTAGAAAGCATGTAGGCTACAAGTATAATTAGAGGATTTAAAACTATTAAGAAAGGGATGTCTCAATCCATCCAGAAAACGACTTTAGGCCATCTACTTATACTTTAATTGTTTTCAAAACTATTAAATCGATATTATTTTTATACTCGAAACATTAGAAATATATCAGTATTATTTGTTGAGATCATAATGTTCCCTCTATAATTTATTACGCTTTAATTTGAGTTTTCATATGCATTGGCTTTAGTTTTTGAGTGGTCTTAAAATAATGCACTTGACCAATAGGCTCTCATCAACGTTTGTTGTATTCAATGCTCTAGTAAGCATATATACATCTATATTAATAAGTATATATAATTGTTATCAAGTGAAATTTATATCGTTGTGCTTGGCGGTACGTGATTTTTTTCCCTAAATACTGTGAAAATATAATATTCTGACATCCCTAATTCCGAGCCACCACGTCCCTTTTTAGATTTTTTAATAATAGAGACTAATTAAAAAACCTATCAGCATTTTTTGATAATTGCATTCTTTTGAACGAATAAAAAAACAGGTTGCATTTAAGTAAAGCCCTATCTTTCTTACTATAAGTATAATATGAACATACGTTGAATGCAATTGAAATTATAAATGCCACAACAGATATTAGTAGAATAAAGTCAGGCCATGACGACTATTGGATTTAAAATAATGCACTCGATAGATTGCATAATTTTATTAAGGTTGATGATAAGAAATAAGTTATTATTGTGAACATGCTAAAAGTATGAACAATTTAGTGTTTTAATGACTCATAATGCCTACAATCATGTGGCCCCTGTAACCTGCAGGGATTCAATAGGCCTACTTCAAAATAAATTATTTGAACAGTTTTTAAATAACAAGCAAATAAAAAACATTGTTTATAAAATCATTACTCATTCCACAATTGCAAAATCAATATTGAAGCTTGGGATCATAAAAGGTGTAAGAGTATGGTAGCTTCAACAGTGAAATAATTTCAAAGATACTGTTTCAATTAAACACATGTTTACAACTATCAGTTTACATATTTTTCTGCTAATTAGTCAATGTGACAATTGCCAGAATGCAACAACTATTCTTTGCACTGAGAGGTGGTCGTGCATATTTTTTTTCTTCTGAGAGGAGATACTCATTATATCCTCATGTAGTTCCTAATTATTCGATGGTATCAATTGTATAAAAGTGTGTGCAATGTAAAAAATGCTTTTTGAAATGTATGGTTATTGATGTATAAGAAATATTTTTAAACTGTGTTTAACAAGTTGCTTTAAGTCCCTTGAAAATGCGTGACCCTACCATCTCCTTCTACATTGTACATCTTGTTGTCACTGACTCGATGTCATCTTTGTGCTTTTATGATGTTATCAACAATTAAACTTATCAAATTATCGTTTAGCACGTTGTAGTTTCTCGTTCAATGTGCATAGTTGTTCTAAAAATCCGTCAATTGGAATGATGTTGCGTTTGGCTCGCACAATCCTCATAGCATCCTGGGCAGTCATACCTTCCTTAATCATTAAATAAGCAAGGACCAAGGTTGCAGAACGGCTTATTCCTTCTCGACAATGTACCATCACTTTTCCTGGAAATTTGATTAACAAAATTGGAAGTAATTAAGAGTTTGGAAAAACACAATGTGAGAAAGCAGCGAAATTTATTATCACTGAACGTTTTAATTTGCTATCATCAGCAAAATACGAACGCCATTTATTTTGCATTCAATGCAGGGCTTATTGTTTCACAAAAAAATATTTTTAAGCTAATAGTTGTTTTATCTTAATTTTAAGTTAATTTTTTTGCTCTGCTCCTCTTTGTCTCAATTCCAATCAAATTCCAGCTCAAATATTTTGTCTCAACATTAAATTCATAAAAGCATTGCTTAAAATATGTAATTTTTTGTAAATTTAACTTTTCTTAAGTTTATAAGTTATATGGAAGAGTTATTTTTGGTATAACAGCTATAGAATTTATAATTTGTATGTACATGTACATGTATGTCCAGACCACTTTTCTCCTTAATCAGAATTGCCAAACTACATGACATATTAGGCAATTTTCACGAATTCCATTTTGTCTGCATTCGGACAAATTCCTGGTTACGGAAGCGAGAAGCAGATAGGTTCTTGTTAAAAAAACACGACACATGCAACTTATCCGCTCTGTTCTTCCATAAGTTTTGTCCACAGAATTTCAATCGTAATGCTGTTTTCTAATTGGCGAAGGAGGCACAGCACTTCAGAAGCTCAACCTGTCTGCTCTGAGCTTCCGTAAATGTGTCCGAATTTTATTTCGTCTAAGATACAATAGAATTCGTGAACGTACCTATATATGTTCATTTAAGGGGGATCTGAACTGCATGTTTTTCAATGGGGAAATTTTAAAACCTACTTTTAAAAAAACTACTTGTTATAATACAAAAATAAAACTTGATAAAAATGCAGTATTTTTGTAGCTACTGCATGATCAAAATTTCATAATTTTCCCATTTATAGGGATTTTTTAAAAAATCAAAAACTAAAATACGTCATTAAGTGGCAGCAGGTACTCGCAAGGTGTGTATTCCAAAAAAAAAATGACAAGTATTTTAGTTTTAAATTTTAGTTTTAAAAGTAGCTACAAAAAAACTGCATTTTGTATTATAACAAGTAGTTTGCAAATGATGCAGTTCAGATCCACGTACTTAAAAAACTGGCTATTTAGCCTATACCAAATGACTCTTTGACTACCTCCAGTCTTTATGCCAGCATCGATGAATTCAGCTGCTTGATCAAAGTATGGTTCCATTTGGAAATTGAGCATGTCGGTAGCAGGAATTGGGAAAAAAGTAATATCATGTGGTTGATACAACTCTTCTGAAGTGTCCACGAAGTAGTAGATTCCTTTCCCATAAGCGGCGTTCAAAATATGAGTAATACCAATGCGTTTTAGCTCTGGAATGCTCTTTGCCACGTTCCTAAATTTTACACCAATGACAATAGTATTAAGATTATCAATATACATGAACCTGCTCATCTTTGAATAATCGATATACTTTTATTATGGAGAAAATAACATATTTCTAGCATATAAACTACCTATGAAAGCATATTTCATTATTTTTCATAGTTTCCATTTTTTTTTGTATAAACTAGATGTTATAAAATTAATATAATTGTACAGAAAACTTACATGTATTTGATTATTTTTCATAATTTTTATGTTTTTTTTTTGTATTCAAACAAAGCAAAATTTTAGAATAACTAAATCGAAGCATTCCAAAGCTATATTTTACGATTCTGATACGTCCCAACTTTTCTTTCTAATTAACAATAAGCAGTAGAAACTTTTAAAGTATTTTATTCTGTAAAACATGTTTGTAACTTTTGAAAATCAAAATGTTAAAATACAAGATGGCGGCTTTGAAATTCCCACACTATCAATATGGCGACTTTAAAGATGCCAGCCCATTATCCCACACTATAAAAATGGCGGCTCTGCCCCGTCATGTCAATGCATGTTTATTATTATACTAATTAATATATTTGAAATATCACTTACACATTACCGATGAATAAGTTGGGATATACTTCGTTATAGGCATCAGTTGGATAGGCATAATAACCATCACTAGGGGTTACTATTATCGTTGTCAATTCTCCAACTGTACACAATGGCGCCATTTTAGTGATGGCTATTTTTAACCAAGACTTGACACCAACTACTTGTACATGTAGGTAACAGTGCATATAAGAGTTTTTCAAAATCATAATCTTGGAAATGTGTCATTGATAAAATTAAAAGGATAAGCAAAAATTGCCTTGTTTTTCCTGCGTTTTTATTGCGTTTCAATTTCTGGAAATTTGCCACGTATACGCACTATTCCTTTTTGAGTCATCGACGAGACTATTTTTATCATGAATCTAATGTCTAAGGGCCGTCCATAAATAACGTCACGCAATAGGGAGGTAGTTGTTACTCATTTGTGATGATGTGTGACGAGGTGGAGGGAAAGGGGTTAAAAATGTGACGTCACATCAAAAAATCAAAATGCGCTACTTTAATTAACAAGTTTGATCAAAATATTTTTGCAAATTTCAGTTTTCCATTGCCTCCTTTTTAATACATGTACATATTTTCTCCAGCAATATCAGAGTGCAGTGCCACATTATACTTACAGATTACAAGGTCTAATAACCCGTTTTCAAGGGGGGTTGGGGGGGGGAGGGTCAGAGCTTTGTGACGTCATATTTGAGGGAAGGTCTGACTTTTTGTGACTAAGTGTGACATAGCTAGGGAGGAGGGGTTTCACAAATCTGCCAATATCGTGTGACGTCATTTATGGACAGCCCCTAAAACGCCCTATACAAGTTTGAAATACCGTAAATATCCCGGCCTCGAATAAACCTCTAGTGTTAGGGGTATTCCCGATGAGTGTTCGCTACTCACGTGCATTTTCTGGTACATGTAGCTTCGCGCAGCACATTATATATGGGATTCCCCTTAATTATTATTGAATTATCAGGCAAATAAAATGCCTGTACTGTATTGTTCGTATATGCCCATCGTTGTGTTAAGTAATAACTTAATTTGTTTATATAATAAGAATATTTTCTCACAATGGAGAAATCTACATTGTGCGTAATATTCAAGTTAAAAAATCGAAAAGTTCTACAATCATTTTTTTTAAAAACAATTTTAGTCCATGTCGTATGGTTTTAAAAAGTTGACAATTTTGAAAAATCACGAGTTTATATTGTAGGGCCTACATGTTTTAATAGAATATTATCATCCTGTCTCCATCATGCTTATAAGAATGTTTGCAGATATATCCTAATTAGTTGTTCCACTCTGAAAACTTCTTTTTCTATATTTTACTAAAAAGTAGTTTACAGGATGAAATCAAATGCATGTATAACCAGTTTGTAATCAGTAAACAAGTTGCATTGTTTATTGCATATAGTTGATTAGTTATCATGTCAGCTTTGGTAGCATTTTTCATACAACATGTACACATGTAGTGGAAAAAAAAAATTGCAACATTGCATACGTGGTAATATAACTATTGCATTCAAACCTAACAAAGATCATAGTTTAGGAACCTAGTCAGATAATTTCGTCGACATTTTATCCCTTTGCACTTTTTCGTTTAAATTACACAGTTGTTGTAAGAATCCATCATTGGGAGCAACTTCACGTTTGGCCCTTACCGTCCTTAGAGCATCTTGGACGGTCATACCTTCCTTAATCATTAAATAAGCCAGGACCAGGGTTGCAGAACGGCTCATTCCTTCTTTACAATGTACCATCACTTTTCCTGGAAATTTTAGCAAAATTGGAAGTAATTAAGAGTTTGAAAAAACTCAATGTGAGAATGCAGCGAAATTTATTATCACTGCACATTTTAGGCTACGACCTCAAAAATACGAACGCTATTTATTTTGCATTCAATGCAGGGCTTAATGTTTCACAAAAAATTATTTTTAAGTTAATAGTGGTTTTATCTTTGCGCTGCTCCTCTTCCTCTCAAATTCCAATCAAATTTCAACTCAAATATTTTGTCTCAACATTAAATTAATAGAAGCATTGCTTAAAATATGTAATTTTTTTGTAAATTTAACTTTTCCTAAGTTTATATATTATATGGGAAGAGTTATTTTTGGCATAACAGCTATAGGGTATATAATTTGTATGTACATATATGTTCAGACCACTCGTCTCCTAAATCATGCAATTGCCAAACGTCATGACATATTAGGCAATTTTTACGAATTCCATTTTGTCTACATTTGGACAAATTCCTGGTTCCGGAAGCGAGAAGCCGACAGGTTCTTGTTTGGCAAACACGACACACCATGTCCGCTCTGTTCTTCCATAAGTTTTGTCCTCAGGATTTCAATCCTAATGCTGTTTTCTAATTGGCGAAGCATGCACAGCACATCAGAAGCGCAACCTGCCTGCTCTGGGCTTCCGTAAATGTGTCCGAATTTTATTTCGTCTAAGATACGATAGAATTCGTGAACGTACCGATATATGTTCATTTAAAAAACTGGCAATTTAGCCTATACCAAATGACTCTTTGATTACCTCCAGTCTTTATGCCAGCATCGATGAATGAAGCTGCTTGATCAAAGTATGGTTCCATTTGGAAATTGAGCATGTCGGTAGTAGGAATTGGCAATAAAGTAATACCATGTGGTTGATACAACTCAGCTGAAGTGTCCACGAAGTAGTATCCTTTCCCATAAGCGGCGTTCAAAATATGAGTAATACCAATGCGTTTTAGCTCTGGAATGCTCTTTGCCACATTCCTAAATTTCACACCAATGACAATAGTATTAGGATTATCAATATACATGTAACTGCTCATCTTTGAATAATCAGTATTGAGAATTATTATTATTAGAGAAAATAACATATTTATAGCATATGAACTAACATATGAAAGCATATTTCATTATATTTTTCATAATTTTCATTTTTTTTTGTATAGATGCTATGCAATTAATATAATTGTACAGAAAACTAACATGTATTTGATTATTTTTTATAATTTCTGGGTTTTTTTGTATTCAATTAGCAAAGCAAAATTATAGAACAACTAAATCGAAGCATTTCAAAGCTATTTTATGATTCTGATACGTCCCAATTTTTCTTTCTGATTAACAATAAGCAGTAGAAACTTCTCAAGTATTTTATATGGTAAAACATGTTTGTAACTTTTGAAAATCAAAATGTTAAAATACAATTAGATGGCGACTTTGAGATACCCATTATCCCACACTATCAAAATGGCGGCTCTGACCCGTCATGTCAATGCATGTTCATTATTCTACTAATTAATATGTCTGAAATATCACTTACACATCACCGATATATAAGTTGGGATATACTTCGTTATAGGCATCAGTTGGATAGACATAATATCCATCACTAGGTGTTACTATGATCGTTGTCAATTCTCGAACTGTGCACAACGGCTCCATTTTAGTGATGACTATTTTTTAACCAAGACTTGACACAAACTACTTGTACATGCACAGTAGATAACAGTGCTTATAAGAGTTGTTCAAAATTATAATCTCGGAAATGTGTCATTAATAAAATTAAAAGTATAAGCAACAATATCCTTGTTTTTCCTGCGTTTCAATTTCTGGAAATTTGCCACGCACTATTCCTTTTTGAGTCAGTGATTAATTTTCGACGAGATTATTTTTATCATGAATCCATTAATGTCTTAAGGGGCCGTCCATAAATGACGTCACGCATTGGGGGGTCACACATTTGTGATGATGTGTGACGAGGGGGAGAAGGGAGGGTTAAAAAATGTGACTACGTCACATCAAAAAACCAAAATGCGCTACTTTAAATAACAAGTTTGATCAAAATATTTTTTGCAAATTTCAGTTTTCCATTGCCTCCTCTTTAATACATGTACATATTTTCTCCTGCAATATCAGAGTGCAGTGCCACATTATATATACTTACAGATTACAATGACAATAACCAGTTTTCAAGGAGGAGGAGGAGGGGGGAGTTCAGTTTTATTGAAATATCAGGAAAATAAAATGGATGATACCGTTTTGTTCGTATATGCCCATCGTTGTGAATAACTTTTATTTGTTTACAATATGAATATTTTTTTACAAAGTAGAAATCTACATTTTTCGTAATATTTCAAGTTACAAAATCGAAAAGTTCTTCAATCATTTTTGTTAAAAACAATTTTAATCCATGTCGTTTGTTATAAAAAGTTGACAGTTTTGAAAAATCGAGAGTTTATTGTAGTGCCTACATATTTTAATAGAATATTTTCATCCTGTCTCTATTTTGCTTATAAGAATGTTACGTCAGATATATCCTAATTAGTTGTTCCTCTCTGAAAACTTCTTTTTCTATATTTTTAAAAAAAAGTAGTTTACAGGATGAAGATGAAATCAAATACATGTATATAACCAGTTTGTAATAGGTAAACAAGTTGCATTATTTATTGGCCCTTGATTGTTCCAAAGAGTTGATTAAGTTATCATATGTCAGCTTTGGCAGCATTTCACATAATATGGTAAACAAAATTGCAACATCACATGGTAATAGTATTATTTATTGAATTCAAATTTAACAGAGATTATAGTTTAGGAACCCAGTCAGATAATTTCGTCGACATTTTATCCCTTTGCACTTTTTCGTTTAAATTACACAGCTGTTGTAAGAATCCTTCATTGGGTGCGACTTCACGTTTGGCCCTTACCATCCTTAGAGCATCTTGGACGGCCATGCCTTTCTTGATCATCAGATAAGCAAGGACCAGTGTTGTTGAACGGCTAATTCCTTGAAGACAGTGTACCATTATTTTTCCTAAATTAAAATTGCATGATTACATGTAGACTTGTAGTTAATGTCTGACCCAAATTAGTACATGTAACAGTTATAATAATAAGTAATTTAACAGTAATAATAGGCTGGGAAAAGTCTGTTTCTGTCTTATTCTGGTTTTGCATCCCGGCGTTTGAGACTTTAAGATTAAATTTACAACATGACTTATACTAGAAGCAGACATTTTTACCAAAGCTAGTGTTACCACATTGATAAAAAATACATTTCGACTTAGGCATGTTCTAGAGTAAAATACTCTGTCTATGTTAAATATATGTACATGTAATAGATGCATGATCATAATCTTTTCGGTGACTAAAACAGGCTTAATTATGTACATTATACAGTGAAACTTGCTAAAGGTGACCACCCAAAAAATGTTAAAATTCAGTCTTTGTATACAGGTGGTCACAATACAGGAAAACATACATGATTGCACTAAAACCAATTTCTGAAATTTGGTCACTATACAGTGGTAGTCACTTTACCAGGTTTTGCTATATCATATAAATGTTTAATATTGAACAGTGAAATGAAATCTCACACCTCCCGTTTGGATGGCCCCATTGATGAAATCTGCTGCTTCTTCAAAATGTGGCTCAATTTGAAATTTCGTGACATCAATCGCATGAACACCCAAAAACTTAATATTGTGCGGTTCATAATATTCAGCTGACGTTGTTACGAAGTAGAATTTTCCCTTTCCAGATGCCGCGTTCAAAACATGAGTTATGCCTAGCTTTTTCAATACTTCTATGTTCTTTGCTGAATCCCTAAAATCAACACATAAACCAAGAGTACATAATTGAGTTTAATACTATTACAATGTATTTGGTGTTCTTCCACACTATTATAGTGGACTTAGTGGCTGTCATCAATCTGGACAGGCATGACAGTAATATCATTTACTTACCCAGTTCCAATATAAATATTGGGGTACACTTCATTGTATGGGTCAGGTGGAAATGCAAAATTGCCAATAATCTCTGTCAGCTCTTTGATGGTACATAATGGTTTCTCATTATTCTTCTTCGACATTCTGTTATAAGTTTGGTTATTTAAAATGCCGCCAATTTTAAATCTAAAAAGTAAAGTAATAGAAAACCTAACTTTGAGAACTTCATGGACAGATTGTTGAATGCATTTTATCATCTTTCTATTTCCATTATATAGTGTGTAGTATAGGCTCTACATATAGAAATTTAAGTCATGTAACACTATGCCACAGTGTATAAATACTTAGGGTAAAAACGTGCTGAAGCATGGATAATATCATGGAAAAGAGGATGGATCACAACATACTTGTGATTACTCAATGCACCCGTACCTAGTGTCATTTTCATACACTATGTGCGGTGCATCGACTAATCACAGGTATGTTTCCTTGCTATTCTCCATCCTCTTATCCATGATATTATCCATGCTTCAGCATGTCTTCACCCTTAGGGTAGATAAAACTATAGTAAATCTTGGCATGGAACCAACAAAACCTATAGTATTTCATAATAATTGCTATGCGTGACGTCATGACTTTTATAAAATTGTTTGTGCAGATTAAATTATAGTGACTATAGTTCTAGACTAATTAAAGTTAACTAATTCAATTTGATGACAGATGAATTATAATTAATGTTGCACTATTTGAAAACATGATTTTACCTACGTTTATGCTGTATTGTATAAAAGCATATCCAAGTGACACTGAAATGTTTATCAAAATATTACCTGCACAAAGCAATCGGTGTAATATAGTACGCCCTCGAAACGGATATCAATAATCATCAAAGCTGACTCATTTTAGCAGCTATAAATGTTTCATTTTTACGTCGCATTTAAGTACTAGTAGATAGCAATATCGTAATTCTGAAATTAGAGGTTTATGTACATTTCTAAGATTTAAGATTTAAAATAAAAATTCTTCAATATTTAAAAACTAATTTCTTCTTGTGTACACAAAATCAATTTTACTTTAAAACAGAAGTATAGAAATTCGTTAAACCTCTTTCTTTAAAAATGCTTTTCACTGAAAAAAATGAACCCAGCCATATGTACATGTATATTCTACATTAGATACATTTCACCAATATGGAATATGTACATATTCCATATTAGTAAAATGTATTTAATGATTGAGACATACCCAATGCATTGCTAAGCCTAATTAAAAATTTACATGCATAGTTTTTAAAGTTACATGTAGGCCTAAATCATTAAAAAAAAATTAAATACAAGTTGTACCAATACATGGTAAGATTGTATCTGATATATTATGTGAACATCATACATTATTTGATTTTCTAACAAAATGTGCCAAAATTCAAACTCTATAATATACAAATTTATTCTTAATATCAGAACTTGTAAACCTTTTTAATTGTGTTTTTTAATTCAATTTTTTAAAATTGCGGTCACTTTTTTTCAATAGTTTTCCAGATTTTCTAATTTACTCCTTTACAAAATAGCTAAATTTATATGAAACGTCATCAATCAAACTCTGGAAAACTACTGGTAACAAGTGAACGAGATGAATTAAAAAACTAAATTAATTAAGGATGGGTTAATCTAACTGCATTCCCCCAATGCATTTTTTTGCATATGGTATATTATAAAATTATAAAATTACTTACATGTCTAAGATAATTTAAGGTCATGTCCTTCAAATGATTAGCCAATCAATCAAAGGTCCATGAGGTATAAGATTGACTTGAAAACATATTTGTATAAATTTATCAAATTCTATCCAAATCAGTTAAATTCTGCATTTGTGCATGCCCTCTCTTCAACTATAGGTTGAAATATATTATTTATGCAGTGACTACATTTATTGGAATGTGCCTATGTGGTCATCACACATTTGCAGCAAAGTGACGAACAAAATGTATCAGTACGAGTGATGCCAACCAACACCTGTAAGTTAAAAATATGAATTCATAGATAAAGACATGTACATTATATTTTAATCCCATACGGCACACATTGTTACAATTTATATACAGAAGCTTGTTTATATAGCAGCCACGACCATTGTTTTTCAGAATCAGGTTGGAATTTCCGTTAATGTTTACTCCGTTGAATCTTTTCGTTCAAATTGCACAGTTGTTGCATGAATCCTGGATTAGGCATTATTTCACGCTGGGTCCTTACCATTCTTACAGCGTCTTGAGCTGTCATACCTTTCTTGATCATCAGATAAGCCAGGGCCAGAGTTGCTGAGCGACTGATACCCTGCAGGCAATGGACCAGTACCTTCCCTGAAATGAAACGCATGTGTGGTGTCACTGCATGGTGTGTCATGTAATTTGTATATGTATTACTAATCTTTTATCAAAATGCCCATGTAATCATACCTCCCGTTTTCATGGCATCATCGATGAACTCTGCAGCCTGATCAAAATAAGGCTCCAATTGAAAATTCATCATATCGATGGCAGGGACGCCCATAAATTTGATATTATGAGGTGCATAAAATTCGGCTGATGTATTCACGAAAAACAACTGATTTCCTTGAGCAGCATTTAACACGTGAGTGATTCCTAGCCTTTTTAGTACTTGGGTGCATTTTGATGTGGCCCTAAAACAGAACAAGTCATTCATGCGAACATGGTACCAAAAATCCTAATAATTGGAGATCTCTATAGTCATGATTTCCAAACATGTATTAGATACAAATAAAAATCTATGCACGCTAATGTGTCAATTGCAGGTGTGTAATACAGTGAAACCTGTGAATAGCGCACCACTTCTTATTGGTATCGAATCATGAGGTGTGCTACTTGGAGGGATATGCTTTATGAAGGTTCAGCTAAAGTGATGACATAAACACCCATGGGTATACTGTTCGTATACAACTATACACAATCATGTAAGCCTACGTGTAAATGCTGTACATGTTTGTGTAAAATTTTACATTTAATGAATTTTTAATGTTTTTAACATACGAAACCAACATACAGTACCAAAAATCCTAGTAATTGGAGATCTCTAGTCATGATTTCCAAACATGTATTAAATACAAAAAATCTATGCACGCTATTGTGTCAATTGCAGGTGTATTATACAGTGAAACCTGTGAATAGCGCACCCCTTATTGGGATCGAAAAATGAGGTGTGCTACTTGGAGGGATATGCTACATGAATTAAGGTTCAGCTAAAGTGATGACATATACACCCATGTATATACTGTACATGTATACAACTATACACAACCAGGTAAGCCTACGTGTAAATGCTGTACATGTTCGTGCAAAATTTTACATTTAATGAATTTTTAATGTTTTTTTAACATACGAAACCGAAAAAATTGCTTTGGAGTACGCTCTTTGCAGGTAAAATTATAATTTTGTCCCAGAAAACTATATGTGCAAGTAGCATTTAAGGTGTGTTGCTTCCAGGTACATGTAGTACGCTAAATTGAGGGCCCCTATTCACAGATTTCACTATATTGGACATCTGCAATTAAGCCATTTTAATAGAACATATTCCTCCTTAATTTGATAACCGGAAGTGAATCTTTACTTGGCCATATCATCTGATTATGACTAAAAATTGCAAATATATTTTCTAATGTAGAATGGAAATTTCATAAGAATGATTTAATATGAAATCATATGCCATTGGAAACAGTATTAATTAATTTTTAATGTGAACTTACGCATCCCCGACATAAATTCTGGGATATACTTCGTTGTAGGGATCCAAGGGTGTGACATAATGGCCGCCAGTGGGAGCTTCAATAATTTGTCTTAACTCTCTTGGGGTGCATAAGAACTCATCGTCACTATTGTGCTTCCACATCTTACTTTCTTTCCACTAAAATAAAAGTATTGTAAAACAAAATCGAATACGATCCCTTTTCAAAATATATATATTATTATAGTTACAAAGCATAACAACATAGAAACTTGGCAAACCTGGCGTTGCAGCCAAACGGCTCGAGTCTTGGAACCCAAATACCTCTAATATAGCTTATCTACAAGACTTAAAAATAACCGAATGGAGACTGCCAAAACCCTGGCCTTGAAACTACCGATTTTTTTTTTTTTGTTGGTGTATCCAAGGGCTGTATTTATAATCTATAGCCAAGAAGCACTTCAAAGCATTGGAAAAATATCTAAGTTTTTATAAACTAACCCTGGTCAAAAAAACAATAGAGAAATTCTATGGATTTTATTGTCATTTAGCCCATTGGTTTCCATTGAACTGTTTTAATTTATTGTCCAATGATTTAGCCAATTCATTTTATAATAGTCAATATACAATTCAATAAAAAGTCAATAGAATGATAGAAACCAATATATGACCAATATAATGTCTATTGTTTTTTGTGGAATTTTAGACTTGGAAAAGCTGTTAATTTCTAATACTTAGGTTAATTAACCTCAATAATAATTATAGGGAAAAATATTTTTACTTACTGTTATTGCTCACGTACACTACTAAAATAATCAAAAAATGTTTTCTTTTTAATATTACTGTTTTTTTATTTAGGTCATAACTATTAATAACACAGTTTCGATCTTGTCAGTTTTCTGATTTCAATTCAATACCTGCATGTCTTCCATCAGATTCACATTATACTAACATCATTAACAATATTATTAATATTAAATATATTTTTCGACATGAAATTAAAATAAACTTAATGATTCATCAAAACAAGTTAGGATATGAGAGTTATGTATTATAATATACGTAACACAGATAAAAATATTTTAATCTCTTGATACAAGCGTATACGTTGCCCAAACATAAAATATGAGTTATAATTCATGATATATAAACAATGAATGTTCTGAGACCTGTTTTTTTTTACAATGAAAAGAATGTTATTATAATCTATAAGTTAAATCATTGTATCGTAACTCCATCGGTTACTCTTCGAGATTTCTTTTCCCGTTGTACTTTTTCGTTTAAATTGCAAAGTTGTTGTAAAAATCCCGAATTGGGAATGATTTCACGTTGGGCCCTAACTACCCGCATAGCATCTTGGGCTGTCATGCCTTTCTTAATCATAAGATAGGCCAAAGCCAGTGTTGCCGAACGACTAATCCCCTGGCGACAGTGGACCATTACTTTTCCTATAATAAATTGAAAAAAATACGATTTCTTTACATTATCAGGAAATTATATTCCATTATGTGTTGGAAATTTGGTCAGTTTTTTATAGTTTTTATTCGATGCTCAGTTTTTAGGTAGATTTATTATATGACCGAATACGACATTTGTGTACTTGAAGAATGGATTATTTCAAAGCTATTATTGTTTGATATACATTGGGTAATTACTAAAGTTTTATATTTTGTATCCAGAATTATTTCCAACTACTTGCATTACATGTATTTTATCTCTTTTTTTTAAATTTGTCAACATCATCTTACCACCAGTTTTCATGGCATCATCGATGAAATCTGCGGCTTGTTCGAAATATGGCTCCATTTGAAAGTTCATCATGTCAATGGCAGGAACACCCAAAAATTTCATGCCATGCTGTTCGTAAAATCCGGCGGAAGTGTTCACGAAGTAGATTTTCTCCTTTCCCTGAGCTGCATTCAAAATGTGAGTGATTCCTATCCTTTTTAACACTTGAGTGCACATTGCTGTGGCTCTAAAATGTTACACCACGAAAAGTACAAGTTATTAAATTTCACAAGGGTACAAAATAACAATGAAGACTAAAAATTAAAAATCTTCACGATTATATTAGCAGGAAATTAATTCCGTTTTGTGTTGGAAATGGCTATTTGTTATACGCTCGGAGTTTGTCTGTTTGTTTCAACTTCTTTGAGGTCCTTTTTGACCAACTTTTACACATCCTAAAGAGCTCGAATTTTGTGTATAGGTCAGTCTCATGTAACATTATCATCTATAAAATTTTAGTACTGTTCCTTGACATTATTACGACCAAACAATTGAAATTTTTAATATAAAAACCAACGCCAAAATGGTTATGCTACGGAGCGCTCTGCTTGCGATGTCACTAGCACTAAATAGCGCAAACATTCTACGTTGATTGCAGCTAACAGTGTGTGTGTTAACCCTAAAGAAATGTTCATTCTATGTATTTGTTTTTCTTTATTATGCAATACTTTATATTTTTAATATTTTATTTTAAATGTTTAGAGACAGTTTAGGGACACCACATGCCAACCAATATGCATTATATTGTAGTGAGCATTCAATAATTTTTCAAAAATTCCACTTATTGAATTTCAATTTGTACTTACACATCTCCAACATAAACATTGGGATAAACTTCATTGTAAGGGTCAGTGGGAATGACGTAATGGCCACCACTGGGCTCTACAATAAGCTCGGTCAGCTCCCTAGTAGTACACAGGGGCTCCACGTAACTTCTGTGTCGCCACATAATTAATGAAGTATTATCCTGAAAAAGTAAAATTAAAATAAGATTTTCAAAAAATATTATCGTAATCGGAAACCTCCTGTACAAGAGCCAATTCCAAACTCAATGTAACCTGTAATGCATTCACTTCTTTGTATAGTTGCAACACAATATATTTGATTTGAGTGCCAAAACCCTGACCTTTCCATATCTTTTGAAAAGTCCGGATACAATATATTAATGAAAAATAATATATATATATATTATAAACCTTATTTTGCAAAAAAAAATAGTTTTGAGTGGTAAAGATGCATGTATATGAATAATGTATACATTTAGTTTATATATATTGTTATGGTTGTTAAAGAAATCTGGAAAATATAATGTCAAAATGCTTTTCAAGACTTGTATTGTAACGTTATTGAGGAAAAACAATGTTAATGCATAGATTTAAAATTTTGAACCATGTTGAAAACAGATTTGCTCAAATTCTATCCAAATCGTTTGAAATGTGACTAAAAACAACAATTTTTATAAACAAAAATAATTGTTTTAAAATGAACTACATGTATACATTATTTATATACATGATCTTTACCATTCAAACTATTTTTTTTTTTGCAAAATAATAATAATAATAATAAAAATAAAATATTATAGAACTTTTAAGAAAAGTGTTTGGCAAGTTATTTTTTCTATTTACAATTTTTTTAAATCTTCTTTTTAATATTCAAATTCCATGTTTTAATCTATAAAAACCTTTAATAGCATTTAATTACATAAAAAAACTTAACATTGACACGTGATATTTAGTTAAAGTAAACACTAATATCTAAACGACACGTGATTGAAACTTACCTCAATGAAATCCTTCGAATCAAACAAACTTACTCCTGTAAAATATTTCCCGAATGATTCAGCAGCTAGTCTAAATTTGAGTTATGGTGAGAGTAAGCCAGTCATATTCCAATATTAGATAAGCACTTCTACAGTTACTTCATGGGAAACACTGAAGGAATGACGAGGCTAAGGTGAAGGCATTGCGTTTACGTAAGATCATGGTTGAAAAAAATGAAAACAAGTAAAAATAGAAAAATACGTACGCTTTTTGCTAAATTTAGGCATCTGTGGTAGATTCCAACTTGAGTTTCGTAGGATGCACATATTCTTCACAAAGTGCAGGAAATAGGATTGCATTTCTTTGCCCTTATTAGAAGTTGTTTGGACCAATTGTCAATTATGTTTCACATCCTTAATGTCGCTCAAATGAACTTTAACAAGGCTGTTTAAATTTAGAATTAATGACCAAACAAAGAAACGTGTTTAAGACACACTCAAGGTGCAGGCAACTATAGAATTTTTCCTACAGGGAGCTCACAGAATCATTAATTAAACTGAATAGGAAATAATTATCTGATACTAATTAGTATTTTCTTGCTCATTGCTGAAAATGACATTTGGTCAGACTAGTGAAATGCTCTGGTCATCTACAACTCAGAACATTTTCCTTATAAAAATAAATTAATGACACAATTTTTCAATATTCGTCACGTTTTGGTGCATCCAGGTGGATATTTATTTTAAATGTATTTCCTCCAGTTGAGTTTGACGAAATGAAAAGGCCAGCTGGATGCATTAAAACCTTATGAATATTGATCATTTTTTTTATTAATATATTTGTATAAGTTATGGAGAAAATGGTTTTCGAAAATGTAACATGGCAAGTACATGTTTGCTCCAGGGGGTAATGAGCCTTAAAACTATAATTTTATGAACTGCATAAATATAACTTAAGCTGAATGCTATGAATTAAACAGAAACTTATCGAAACATTTTCCTAGATTTATTTTCATTTATTTAAAAAAAGATGAAAAACGATTTTATTTTTAAAGAATTGCAATGCGGAACAAAATCTCATTTATATTATGGGGGATCTGAACTGCATGTTTTACTATGGGGAAATTTTAAAACATACTTTTAAAAAAACTACTTGTTATAATACAAAAATAAAAATTGA
>JAQGCC010002281.1:0-19087 GCA_034698905.1 Xestoiulus laeticollis | reverse complement strand
CTTTCGGGATATTATTTATCAGTAGTTTGTTGCCTGCACATGCTTCACGTGTGTGGCACAAACAGAAACTTATTTCCAGAAATAAATTTCGAAAAAGTTTCTGAAATTTATTTCAGGCAATAAGTTTTCTCGTGTGTGGCCGGCTTAAAGTATACTAGGAAAATTATAATTGATTTTAAAAAGTTGTCGAAAAAAGTATACAATTTATAGTATACATGTACTTATAGTATTAAGTACTAAGTACATACCCTGTTGATTTTGGCAAGGACAGGCCCGCCCCAAACAAAATGTTTCGTTTGGAAATGTTTGTTTGCAGTAGTGTGCGACCGCCCTAACAAACAAGAAGTATTACATTATTTAAGTCTAACAATATATGCAATAGGCGACTATATATACACACTGTATAAACAACCAAGAATAAAGTACTGTATATACAGTGATATCAACAATTCGTTCTGCTAATCCGACAGTACTTGGTTATACAGTATATATATGGTGTTGGATTGTTAACACTTCACTGTACTAGCATGAATAAATAATTTTCAATACTGAAAAACGTTTTAATTATAAGGAATAAGAATATGTACAGTGTATATACGAAAATTTTATTATTTTATGGACATTCCGCTAGCAATATGCCTCATATGAATATTAGAGGGATTGGGCGCCTCCCTTAATGCTTCCTTAATGTTTTTCCAATACGTTCTCGTTAAGTTAAATCAGTTGACGGGGCATTAAGAGAGGCGCACTCAATCCCATACTATTATTTTAGAAGGAGATCAACTCAAACTACGCACAAAACTTGTAAAGGTACCTTTACGAGATATATCATATGAAAAATGCGATTTAAATTATTCTGAAGTCTCAAAGGCAAATGTTAAAAAAATGTTACTAATGAAAACCCTGCAGACAACTCCGAAAAGTTTGAAATAATGAACCATACTGTTTACTTGCAATTTATATTAATTATCACCTAGTATACAATGGAAATTGTATTTCAAATAAAACCCAAGCTTCGAAAAAAAACTTACAGTAGTTAGTGAATTTTAAGATGCATGCGCCATCTCCTCCCTAATCCCATTCACGAACTAAAATTATTAGAGCATAATGTCTATTGAAATCAGTAATGATCGTTAAACAACGAAAAAAATCCAATTTCTATCCGATTCATTAACTGCGTGAAGTACTTAAGGAAAGTTTCTTTCAAACTAAAAACGTTTACTTCACTAATTGCACAATTATAATTTTTAATCCTCAATTGAAAAATGAATGCGTTAAATTTCCTTCAAATTCTATTTATGCAACCTCTAATGAAAAGAAATTATATATTGAAACACGAATACAGTTTTTAAATTCTATTAATTGCAAAATGCATTTTAGTTTTTGTAAATTTGAAAGCGAAATTCCCAACTTGCGTCATGATGTATAATGTACATTATAACATTTCACAAAAAACAGCATGCATGGTTTAAAAGTTCAACGCCATTATATTCATACACTACACAGTATTTTAAATGAAGTGCAGAGCAAACTGTAACTACAGAAAGTATTTCGATAACACCTGATTCACACCAAAGTTGATGTAGATCAACTGATGTGTTTCAAGAAAACTTTTGCGTGTTAATTCACACCGCAGAACTCAGTTAAACTGGTCACATGACCTAGTATATAGGGCCCTGTATACTAGGTGATGTGACCAGTTTAAATAAGTTCTGCGGTGTGAATTAACACGCAAGTTTTCTTGATCCACATCAGTTGATCTACATCAACGTTGGTATGAAGAAGATGTAATAGAGGGATTGCACAGGTTTCCTTTAATCTTGACGACATTGACAGCACTGGGTTTTTTTGTCAATGCGTATGCGTGGGGACGACGTTAATGAATTTGTGGTTGAGGGCAGACGACAATTTCATTAGTTTAACGTGATACCACAACGTCTTTGAGGATCATAACGACTTTTACGGCGCATAACTTATTGATGCGCATGCGTAATAGTGTTTATCGTTCTCGTTGAGTTTAAAGAAAACCTGCCAATCCCTCTTTTGATAAAAACCGATTTTCATAAATTCTATATCAAACTCAGTTGAAATGTGCATGCGTACAATTGCTTTCACATTTATAAATGTGAATGTTACCTATAAATGCTATCCAATCGATAAAAATTCATCAACTGACCGAAGTTATAAACAATCTGTTAAGAATTCTATCTTGTCTGATAAAATGCGTGACCTCGACAAATTTAAAGAGGATAAACCAGATTTTTATATTTCAGTCAAACTGAATGAATTTTAAATTTGGATGAAATTTAGGCATGAAAAGACCTGTCGTAACTTGGACTATTTATTATATTTCCAATCATTGCATTACGAATTAAATGGAATCTGCTTTAACCAAAATGTAATTAAAAACTCAGATAGTAAAAAATGTGGTACACAATTTATTCTGAAAAAAGAGCTTTATATATAGAGCCAGAAATGCTATACAAAAGTTGCTTCACAATTCCGCTTTCTAACAAACTCGATTGATTAATTAATAAGTGTTAGCTAGTCCATTCAGTGGATCACGCTTACCTGTTTGCTCCACTGCACAATGTAGGGAACCGGAACTCCATCGCTAAACTCGATATTACAGGTGAGGACTGCCGACTGGCCAAGAATTGCCGTGACGAATTCCGGACTGTTGCCGTCTAATGAACCTGCAAAGAAATAAAGCGGTTTAGAAAAAAAGTAATGGGAGGATCGTGGTGAATTTCTCGGAAACAAGAATAGAGGAACATAGTCCTAAAACAAATAGATAAGCAAAGGTTTCATCAATTCTTTAATTGAACAGAAACCGTAACATGAAGGGGTTAATCCCATTCAACCTTCTCGCAATCGATGTACATGTAAGCGTGGCGTAGGCCAAAATGAAATCCAATTATTAAACCATACTTCTAAAATGGTTTGAACTGATCAAGTCACGATATAGCCTAATGAAAATTTCTCTTTGGGGATACACACACTATTCATAAAGAATCTTCGCATGCCATTAACGACATTATAATGTCCTAGTTATACTTGATACAAATAAAAATCTACCCAAGTAGCACACAATATTGGACCTCGATTGGTCGAATTGGAGCAATATTGGTAAAATTGGCAAAAATTGGTCAATTAAACCTATATTGGACTGATAGTGGTCCAAGCTTCCTAGGAAATACTGGGCCAATGTTTTCCAATATACATGTACATGTAGGTCCATTTATTGTAATCTGCAACTGAGCTATGCTGTTAATCGTCACAAGATGACTACTCTTACGCCATCTTACCATGCTGAAAGTTACAGCCCGGATGACAACCGATTCGACTTGAGACCATTCCTATACAATGCCAAATGGGATTGGCAGTTTAGGGCGATTGATTACCAGGTGGCAAACATGAAGATACCGCAGTTTTTCCATCTGACGCTTACAATTCCAATATTGTGCCAATATTGAAAAATGCGTTTTGCCTATAATTGGTCAATATTGAGTGCTACTTGGGTATCCAGGGAATAATTAATTTAGGCAATTGTTTTAACTCATCTGGCACTTTGCTCCCTGCCACATGGCATATTACATGGCGCTGACTGCAGGGTAACGAATTGAATTGAACTCACGGTACTTCATAAAAGCATTAACGTAAAAAGTAATATAAAATTTTGGTTATATTTACAACTGTATTCTTCGGCTGTGAAAAAGTGCTGGTGGAAAACTTTGGAACAATCAGATGGATGGATCAATTTGACAAATGTTTTTGGTGAACAAACCCAACCACATGCACGCACATGTAATTTTCTCATCTACATATTTGTGCAAGAATTTTATTTAAATACTGCATGCGTCCAAAATTGGGGCAAACATTGTTTTCTGGGAAGTGAAGATACTTGCGAAAAACTGCTAATGAAAAATTAAGATGTTTCTAAATTTAGAAACATTGCCATACTTAATTGGATTTATGATGCCTAACGATTGAACATGTAGGGCAGAAAGGATATGTATACAAGTAGGTAACAGTGCCGTATAATCCATACCATTAATAAATCAAGGAAACTAATGCATGCATGCAGTTCAATAAAAGAAAACAGGTTTACGATTCACTCTGTATAAGTCTAGAAGTTTAACTTATAAAACAGCCAGCCAGCCATCGCTTCAAAAATAGCGGACCCAAGTACTGAAGAAATTAAAGTATGGGGCTTCCAATTTGCAAGGACATTGCTAATTAATTTTTTTCTGTAAAGCTTGGATTGGATGCCAAATTTCATTTTTCATACAGAGACAGCTGTGCGCAGGGAAACCAAGTTTTAACTTGAGCATAATTAAATTATAAATTAGTTCTCCGAAGCATGCAAATTGTCTGCTCTTTGCAAAGACTTGACTGAAATATTTTACAGCATTTCACAGCAGCGCCGCATACGTCAATGAAATACATACGCCATAAAGTATGCCTATAAAATTTTAAACAGGGCATTAAGAGCATACAATGCGTAGAGCAAAGAATAGACAAAATGAAGCATCGAAAAACCACAAAACGTTCTCTTTTTTTTCGCAGACAATGGCTTCTTAGGCTTACATGTGCATAGAAAATGTCTGTCCAAAGAAAGATCAGGCATGCATCGCAATATGGTAATATCCTCTCAACCAAGACGCTCTGGTCAGAACCAAGGAATTTTTATAAGGTCGTAAAATATGGGTGCATGACTCCATAAAAAGGGAAAACTACTGTTGGAATAAGTAATTCATAATTTCAGCCGTTTCAGGCCTTTTTCCAGAACCCATCTAGTTTTTAGCGTTTTCATCCATAAAGCAATACTGCAATAGCCCTATTTAAACTATTTTTTTTTTTTTAAAACACGAAAAGTATTTTGGTCAACATTATCAGGCAGAACATTACTTACAGTAGTTTTGACTGTTTACTGCATTCAAGCGATAAATTCTATTTACTGGAATATAGGCTACATTGTTGTAGACCTACTGTCCAACAACATTCATAAGTGGTGATTGCATGGTATTCATACTAGGGTTGTGCCGCATAGATGATTATCACTATTTGGTCGAATACTAATACATGTGCGTCCCACATTAGATCGACTTCGAAATGAATACGAAATAATATTCGGAACAGATCTAATTCCTACTAAATTGTATTGTGCTTTTAAACAGGGCATGTATACATTGAGAGCCAACAATGCCTAAAGTGAAGACAACATGACGCAACAAACTTAAAACTACAAAACGACACTTTAAAATACCAATGTATTATGTCTGCTGAAAAAATCCCATAAATATATATATATTTCTGGCTAATTAAGACTATTTAATATGCCTTCTGTGACAGTGTGACGAAATCTGTTTAAGGTAAAACAAGTTGAAAAACTAGGCTGAAAAACTTATAGGTTGAAAACGCGCGTTTGGATAGCCTCAAACAGGACATCTAATTTAATTTAAATTCTAGAATTATAAAATTTGCACGTTAATATCTCGTGCGAAAATTCTTTTTTTAATTAAAAGCCTTGTTTGAGGCTAGCCAATCGCGGGTTTCCAGCCTAGTGTGGCCTGGGGCTACAAATCAAATTTAAATGTTTGCAACCTAGAAAAATGCATCTACATGTATGTATATAATGTATTATTAGTTAGTATAGTGTAGCTTCACATACTGTATGTAAATTAAAAGGACATTTAAATGTACGTATCTTGAGAGGTTATAACGAACGATTCATACTGCATTTTCCCTACATATCCCACAAAACTAATTGACAGTTTATATATAAAGTACAGCAATTCGATGTCGTGGGTCAGAGATAACGAACATCCTGTTGTGTGAGAAAATAATTCATAGTTTTATTGGATTGCAGTTAATTAAACGTTAATATCTTAAAACAGTAAGTGCATGCGTTCAAGGTATAGAAACATTTATATAGCCATTTAGCCAGGCAATAAGCTAGCTACGTTTATGCTTATAAGTTGATGTCGAAGGCTTGAGTATGGGCTGACCGGGTCGAACTTGTGATATTCTGTAATAGATTAATTGCCACCGCCATATATGGCGCTTCATCCAAATTCGTAGTAGTATGACGGAGTCTCGATCCTCTCAGTCTCCGTCACTACGAATTAAGCCAAATTTGACTATATACAGTGTAGAATAAAAATAATAGAAATGTGTAGAAAAAAAAATACATACTGTACAATGTATTTTGTTTAGGCTAATATAACGTAGAAATAGCATGATGCTTGATCACGCATTCCAGTATACATGTACATGTACAAGTTGTACGCCTATAGATCACGCTGAGTTTGGAAATTAATTTATAAATAAGGTACTGCGGTATCGATGATGCTTGTATAATTTCGATCTAAGGATATATATCCCAATTCAAAACATAGAAGCTGATACGGGCAGTTAATATCTAAAATGAGGAAGGGAGTACGCCTACATTTTGCGAGTACTTTTCACTATAGGTTAACTAATGACATATTGAGTTTGGAGCAGTTCAGTGCCTTCCTATAAATTGGATTTTACAAAAATGTAATGGCGAAGTTCATCTCTCTTTGGACAAACGCAAAGCTTAAGATTGCTATTCTCATTACAATCTCAAATTGGCCAGGCCTTTCCTTTAAGCTGGCTTTCCTCGACCATTCTTAAAACAAAACTAGGAACCAAATATGTCGCATAAAGATAAACTCGTTTAGGGAACGCTACCCGAGGCACCATCAAAATGTGGGTTGTAGGCTGCATATAGTGTCGCATGAAAAGGCATAAAAAACGAAAATGCAAGAACATCCTCAAAATTGAACTGCCTTCAGAATTCCATATGCACAGAAAAAGGCATTCGCTAGCGCGACTTTTTTTGTATAAAAAACCACAAAATCTCCAATTTGCCATTATTGGAAAGCATACCACATCCGCGTAGACTGCATGGTTTAAGCCACGCAATTTCATCGCAACGCCTCGAATTAGGTTTGCCAATAGATGGCCCAAAACATGCGATGGATTCTGCTGGCTTGAATAATCTAGATGAGAAAAACTCCTTTGACAACTGACAGAAATAATATTGCAAGAAACCACAAGAATCGAATCTATAGCTCGTTCAAAAAGTAGCCCTGAGCGTTGCATAGACGTTGCATAGGGCGCCATTCCAAAGTCACTCCAGGCATTCACGACGTCAAAAATAGCCATCCGGTACCAAACTATATAGTACTGAAAACTGCATTTATTCCAAAAATAGTAACAGTTGACCTGCTTTTCGAAACAAACATCGAAGACGTCTTATTCGACCAATTTCGCCGAACATTGTCCTCAATCTCGCTGTGATGTTGGCTTACTAAGCTTATTTGTAGCGAAAGGATGACGTTAAAGAAAACGTATTAAACGAAGATGCTCGTGAGCAGAACTCTGCGATTACTCGGTTAACCGACTCATTCAATAATACGGTACAGAAGTTAATCTGGAACGGTAATTACATATGCGATTGTCGATACATAAGGAGCTGGACATACGAAAACAGTATTTTCTGTGCACCCTGTGTATATATAAAATTAAATATTATATATTCAATTCAATTCAATTTCTTACCCTGCAATCAGCATGTAGTATGCCATGTGGCAGGGGGCAAAGTGCCAGAATTTTGAACGGGAATAGTAGCCAGTAGCCTATAGTAAAACCATATGGAGATCATATACATGTAGATCGATATATAGAAAGTAAACAAATAACATTGCTTTCCTGTTTTTTTAACAATGGAAATGTGTTTAGTTTGTCAGATATACAGTATGTACAGTACAATCGGCTAAAGTGACCACATCTGCATAGTGACCACTTTTTCTTACATTGGTATTAGTACATACATTTATACGTTTTCCTTCATAAAAATTCTCTCTATGGTGACTACCTGTATACATGCAGGGACCGAATTTAACAGTCCCAGGCCATACTAGGCTGGAAACACGCGTTTGGCTAGCCTCAAATAAGGCTTTTAATTATAATAGAATTTCCACACGAGATAGTTTTGTGTGTATTATTATCTCAAGTGCAAACACAATTAAAATTCGATGCCCTGTTTGAGGCTAGCCAAACGCGCGTTTCCAGCTTAGTGTGGCCTGGGGCTTAGCAGGTCTTACCGTACTATACGAACAATTTCGCCTTAGTATCGTGTAGTTTAAGCGTTTTAAAAAAAAATATAAGGCTAAGTAAATTCAAGCATTAACACAAGCACTGGGAAATTAAGACCATTTGACATGATTCAGTGATTGGTATCAGGGGTCACTGCTTTCACTTATCTCCAAAGATCTTGCAAACACCTCAAGCTAATATTACATCGTGCTAGATTACATCTGAAGGAACATTTTGTTCTTGTCCATTGGTGCACAGTGAAATATGAACAGAATGCAATTAATCTCCGTTAAATGCATAATCTTGGACGCTTGCCATTTCTTTGAACACCGGGAAATGGACGACTGAAATTTTCTAGAACAGCGAATTGAAGCATTTACTGTGCCAATTAGCATAAAGCCCCAGCAGAATCCATAAGATCAATATAGCACAGGACGTTATATCAGACATGGCTGGTTTGAAGATCAAACGTTCCCGAAACCAATTAAACGTTCTTCAATCAAGAAATCCCTAGACGCATACTCCGACCATGTGTTTTGTTCTCTATATATTGCAAGAGTCGCATCTGTTTTCTCAAAGATGACATAGGATAACAACCCAAAATGATTGATTCGCAAATGGGTATACGAGCATTGCGTAGGAGATTTACGATCCAATCAGCTCACGGTTTATTTGTCAGAAAAAAAAAACTTGCTTTTTTGTATATTTTGGATGCAACGTCTGTGCAGGCATGTTTGAAGGAAATGCAAGACTGGCACGGATGGAATTACGGCTTCCAAGTCGAGCGACTTAAGTTTTTTTTTCAGACTGCATGTCTCAAGTAATTTAGATGATTATAAGAATCCTTTTCCATCTTGATGCTTAAATTTATTTTATTATAAATCTAAAAGAAGAAAAAAAAAAGGCTCGAGATGAGTCTGCAAATATTCCGACATTTATATGTATATTATTTTTTTGCAGAAATGAAAAACGCAGGAAAGAGAATAGTGCATGTAGATGCAATACAGGGCGTGCATGAAATGTTGAAAACGCTTTTTATAAATGCGTACACACTAAAAGCGTTGGGTTAAAATTCAACTCAAGGTTTGTGAGGTTAATGTTATTTATAATTAAGTTACCTAATTATAAGTTGATTAAAAATAACACAAACCTCATATTTATTCAATTCTGGGCATATTTTAACCAAAACCTGTGCTAATAACTGTGACCAAACGTTGGGTAACATTTGGTTGTTGCACTTAAAATCAACCCAATGTTGGTATGTCCATATAGCACTCAATATTAGGTTGAATTTTAACCCAACGTTTTTAGTGTGTATCTCATTCTCAATATCGTGTTGACAATTTTTTTCGCATGCACAGAATGAGGAATAGGTTCACACTATGATGGTCTGGTATATACAATTCTAGTGCCCGCTTAAAATTAGATAGGTGTATTGGACATGCGTGTATTGTATATATACACATGTTTAAACATGTACATGTAGCAGCTAGGTAGCTCAAAAAGTCAGTGCCACCCTTTTTTGCGATTATCCAAATTATAACTTTTTAGCCGTAACACTTAGGACAAAATTTTAAATTAGGAAAATGAAGAGAATTTTCCGTTTGTATGGAATCAGCTATTTACATGTATGTCGTTTTGGTTCATAAGCTCCTACATTAATTGTAGGTCCATAGCTTCCCTGTAATGCACCATTGTGCTTTTAAGTAGCTACCAGTAGGTGTTTCCCCTCTCTTATTAAAAACATTGCAAGGACTTTTAAATAATTGCCAATAAAGGTGATCATGAACTAGTTGTATACATACATTGCCTAAGCAAATATGTAATACAAAGTCAAGTAAAGAAAACTAACAAAAGGCGATAACCTGCCAACATCAAAACATTATATTATCCCAATATAACGCGTGGTGTCCATATTCTGACAGCACATGGCAGACAACCCCAGGATTCTAAGAACAAATGCTCAATTCTAAAAAAAAAAACATTTTATCCACACACAAAAAAAAAAAACTATTTTGCAGGAAATCTGATGGAAAAATCGCTGACTATTAAAGTCATGAGTTAGATCGCTGCTGTGGGGAAGTACTTTTCAGAAAATCCACAACTGGCTTCGAATTAAAACGTCAGCAATGACCTAGTTGTAGCCCAAGATGACGCAAGCGGCAGGCTCAGAAATTACATATATTGTAGAAAAAAAAAATTGAAAAGACGCATTACTTCCATGTACTAAGTGAACAATTTATATGTGACGTAATGATTTCTTTTAAATGTCAAGAAAAGACCACTGAGGGTCGAGCCTTACAAAAAAAACATCATAAACGAAGCCATCAATAAGAGCCTCGAACAATGCCAAACTGCCAAAAGGACAACAAAAAGAATGAAGACAAAAGCGCAGACAAAAATAGCGCGACCATACAGTCAAGTGCGTATGACCATGAGGTGGCTGGACTAACACGTGATCGTGAAGGAACATCAGGTAGCGAGAACCAATCTTATATACATTATTTTGATAAGCATTGTAACAACATGTATATGGCTAGTAGGTTATAAGACAAAGTTGTTTTTATGTTCTTGTACATATGATATTGTGTATAGATTTGGTCACAAACAAAGTGATTTTAATAGACAGCTTTTTCACCCTGAAACAATCCGTGATGCATATAACAGTTTTCAACGTTTTTCTTTCAGATCATTCTGTACGTACTGCATGTCCCAGAATCAAAATGGATGACAATCTCATTCAACTTTATACAGGATTACACTGTGATAGCATTTCGATCGAGATAGGACCTCGAGGTATATCTTAAGTGGAAAAACCCACTTGGATCGAGATCTTGTTGAAGAATATGCTGCACGAAATAAAATATTATTGAAAAGACATCGATCTAATAAGAAAATTTAAGCTGAACTAACGATTATTCTTTCATTCGCAAACAAGAGCATTTGCAACGCTTCATTTTCCAACCATTCCAATCATTTAATGGAATGTGAAGAATGCTGGATAAATTCTTTGTCTTGTATATACAAACTGTACAATGTAAAACTGAAAGTTTATGAAAGAAAATAATGTAATTCAGATATGGTATTACATTTATTATGTCCTCCTATGGTTCGTTTTAAGGTTAGAAATCGCTGTTTGAACAGGACAGATTGGGTTTCAATTTCCATAGAACATAAGCGCATAGATATATTCATGTTCAAAACAATTAAAACAACATTTTGGATTGTGGAATGACTAATAGGGTAAGAACAGCAGTGATATACAGTGAAACCTCTATTAACGGCCACCTCTGAACAAGGAAAACCTCTGTAGGACGGCCATGTTTTGTTGGAAAAGAACTCCATCATAGGATTTTTAAACCTCTGAACAGCAGCCACCTCCGAAGGGCGGCCACTTTTTCACGGTCCCATAGGTGACCGCTGCTCGGAGGTTTCATTGTATATAAATATATAAGGTGAGCATCCTATTATATTAAACCGCATTCGTTTATGAGGCCGATCGTTCGCATGCCAGCCTTCTAACAGCTTACAAAACGAGCTCGGAAAACCTACGGCATCAATACAGCCATCGCCATTTTTTTCAAAACGTGTTAACATAAGCCTACACGTTCGGATGGCTTGCCGGCTTACGTTGACACTTCCCATCCCTTTGTAAAGCCCAATGTTGCGGCTGACGGCTTCCCAACCCTCGCCGCCGCGAAAAGATCGACCAAGGGAGACTCCGTAAAAACCCGGGAAATTCCCCAGAATACTTCTTACGGAGTCTCGCTTCGGTTCCGATGAGACGAAGCTCGAAATTTTAGCAAATTCGGTACCACAGTTGCCAAATCGTCGACATCTAACCAGAGATGGAGCTACATGCAGGCAAGAAAAATCGAGAATATCACAGAATTCCCTATCAATATCTGTATCTTAACAGCACTAATTGATGTGGAAAAATGAGTATTGTAATATCTGTGTAAGACGCAACTTGGTCTCAAGCTGCACCATTTGTGCAACTGTGGTACTGGGGTGAGAGGCTTGCCTCCTCTCTGGAATTTGGAGTTAAGCTTTTTTGACCCAATGTAGAGAAAACTTTCCCAAAATGGTCCTGAGTGGAGTTGGTCAAGATTATGATGTCTAGGCAAGTGAGAAATGACTTGTCAGGAATTTTATCACTCTGATTAAGGCAAGTGTAAATGTCAGGGCATCTTGACAAAACTGATTCTCTCCTTTGCACTGAGTGGGACCGCAACTGTTTCTAGAGTAAACTCAAGGTCTCTCACAGGAGAAATATTTGAAAGGAAAAACTTGAGACTACCCAGTTTTTATATAATAAAACTTTAGTTTATTTTCCCTGGTAACATTTAGAAAAATTTCACTTGAACAACAGTGAAAAGAAAACTACAAAGTTCAAGCTAGCTTTGAGTTTTAATCATACACCACCAAGATCCAAACTAATTCTAGAAAGGTGATCTTCTATCTGAGGAGTATGCTCAAGATAGGACTGCTCTGTTAATGCTCTGTTAATTAACACAATGTCTACATTAGTACATTTATATTCTAATGCTGGAACCTTCCAAGTGAGAAGGGGTGTATGATTGGTTGCTCCTCCCACCAGAGAACTGGTTGGGAGCTAAGGCGCTTCACCCCAGGTACTGCTGAATAAAGAGTGGGAAATTTAAATATGCAGGGAAAAATAACATATTATAGTTATTCAAGGTTCATTTATTTTTTTATTTTTTTAAATTATAAAATGAAACATAATAAACGGAATAAAGGAATAAAACCAACGTGTTTATAAAAAAAAAATTTGGCATTCATCTTTTCCGATTTATTTTTAATATATATTTATAATATATAAGTGTTTTTTAAAAATTAATCGGTTGATAAGCACACCATGTATTTATTCCTTTTTTCCGTGTCTTAGGGGTGGTTCATTAATTACGTGAGGTTTTTAGGGGGGAAGGGGGGCGCAAGACAAATCTCACCAAATCTCACGAGGGGAAGGGGGGGTTAGGCAAATATCACGTATTTTTTTCTCTGCAAAAGACTGTCTAAAATTTCCAGAAAATAGAGTTGAAATCAAGTAAAACAGATTTCTGGACTTACATATGGCAAAATTTAACATGAATCAAGTAAAAATTTGTTTTTCTCAGCAACCAAATGTTCGATTTAAAATCGGAAAAATGTTTTGTAAATAATTTATTCCTCTTTATAATTTGCATATTTTTTTAAAAATTCCTAATGCATCCTTGAGGTAAAAATGTGAAACTTTAAGCATAAAATATTTTTATTATGTATTTTTCCGATTTTAAATCTGATATTTTGTGTAAGACAGTGCGCCTTACATTTTGTTGCTGAGAAAAACACATTTTATAAGATTCATGCACGTGAGTAGATTTTTTTGCACTTATTTAAGTATTTTAACTGTTCAATTGTATTTAATACTGTGATTTTAGTCAACGATAGATGCAATCTTAATATTAGTTTTCAATAAAAAAAAAAATTAAAAAAATTTTGATTTTTGAAATTAATCTAAGGCATTTAATTACAGGAAAAGTACAATTTCTGAAAAATCTCACATGAGATTAGGGGAAGGGGGGGGATCCGAGCCAAATCTCACCAAAGGGGGGGGGGACAAAAAATCGCCAAAAACACCTCTCGTAATTAATGAACCACCCCTTATGCTACATTTTATAATTAAAAAAATAACATGTCGAAATATTCTGTTTTCCCATGTAGTCTAATGCAGACTCGTGGCTATGAAATGGACAAAAATTATAAACATTTAACCCCAAGCTACACTAGGCTGAAAACGCGTGTTTAATTGGCTAGCTTCATAAAATTATAAAATTTGCACATTAATATCTCGTGCGAAAATTCTTTTTTAATTAATTGCTTTGTTTGAGGCTAGCCAACACGCGGTCCCAGCCTAGTGTGGCTATGGGCTATGCCTTCATCATTCATTATCTATTACTTCTGAAAACATGAGCTTAGGTATAACTCATTGTACTCATTTTTAAATCAGCGCATTTTTTGTATTCATCTTTTTTATATGTATATTATTCGAAGTAAGTGGGGTAAATTGGGCACTTTTTTCCAATAAATCTCCTTTTGATCGAATTCTCACTACAGCTTGTAGATCAAAATCGCACTTCCTTTTTCGTATTTGCGAATTGGCGCTTTTTCAAATACCCAAAAAGCAAAAATTGACAAAACTAAACATGCTTTCCAATGGACGGTCTTAGACATTCATTTTTCCTATAACTAAATTCCCCCTATTTTTTCAAGCAGCTTGGCCATAAAGATACCAAATTACCATCTCGAGCCACATATTTTCGAAAAAGCACTAAAAGTCGGAAAAAATCCTTTAGAAATATATGAAAACTTCAAAAACTCACGCTTTATTTGCCCGAAAAAGGGCAAATGCCCCAAAATCAGCCAGTACAGCAAATAACATATCCATTTCTTCATTCCCTTATAGTATAAAATATGTGCCCGGCTTGTTTACAAAGATTTTCACATAAAACGCGTTTAAAAGCCTCAATATTTTCTGAATAGGGATGTATAACAGAAATTTAAAAGGCGGTTTCGATGGACACTGACAATAAAGGGAAATTACAGGCTATAAACATCTGCAGGCTTTATTGGAATGGCTAATAAAATGTTCATAATTATACGGCTCCAGGGTGCAAAATACCATCTCCCCTATGTATACAGATAAGTGATCAAATATCCATTAGGATAATAAAGAGCAATAATGATTACATGACCATGGTAATGACAATAACCACGATCAACAAACAATAAAGCACAGCATCGACATTTTTATAGCGAGAGCAATGCCATTTACAAATGCAAACAATAATAAATAGAGACATTTTTACTGTCTTCCCCAAAATATAGCCTATAAGGCATTATTATATTTAAGGTAATTAATGATTGGTACCAAACAATTGAGTCATTCTATTGGTCTTATATATCGGTTTCTATCATTCTACTGAATTAATTTTATAATTTGACAGATAATTTGACAATAAATTAAAACAGTTCAAACCAATAAAAAACAATTTAATTTTTCTATCATCCTGTTCTCAATAATAAAACTATTAATGTGCCAAAGCAATAATACATTTTTTGACTAGGGCCATACTGTGTAACGAACACATGTAACTTAATTGCCATTAACCAAAACTCAATAAGCACAGGCAACCCTAATTTTTATACTTGTAATCATTGGATAACATTAATTTGTATTAAATGTATATATGAAAACCATGATTTACACGGTTTACCATAGCTAGACGAAAACGTTTAATTGCAATGTTGTAGAACAAGTATAGAGTTCCAGAATCTTGAATTCGTAAACATCTCTACTCTAAGCCCCAGGTCACACTAGGCTGGAAACGCGCGTTTGGCCTCAAACAAGGCTTTTACTTAAAAAAGAATTTTCGCACGAGATATTAATGTGTAAATTTTATAATTCTAGAATTTAAATTAAATTCGATGCCCTGTTTGAGGCTATAGCCAATTGCGCGTTTCCAGCCTAATGTGGCCTGGGGCAAACTGCCTAAAATGCAGTGCAATGTGAGATAAGTTTACATTCTGGATTCGTATTAAAGTGAAATTAAAGTATATTAATTGTAATCCCCACAAATTTAAATTGTGTCATGTAGGATCTAAAAGCAAAAACAACCTGCTGGGATGAAAATAAATTGTTGAATGTTGGCGAAAATGCATGCATGCGTGGGTTAATTTACCAAATCTAAAAGGGAGGCAATCCAACATTAATTTCCCCTCTAGCCAACAAATGAAAAAAAATGCGTAATTGGTTGCATTAATGTTAATGACAACAGATATTAACTTAGTAATTAGCATCGTTTGTGAGGCGATCAATTAAAGAAGTTTTGAGCAAAGCAAGATGCATTATAAGGATACTTCCTTAAGGGGAGTGGAGTAATTATAATGGAAGAATTTGGTTTCTATGGAAACGAATAAAAAAGCAAAAATCACGCAGGCCTACTAATGACCTAGTCGATAAACGCCAAAGCGTGGCAATGTCACAGAGGTTTTTCAGGTGCAAAAGAATAAATAAAATTCCCCAACAAGTTCATGAATACAACCAGAACATTTTGCGAATCACGAACCTGTGACAATATCCTTTGTTGTAAAAGACAATAAAAAGACCTACAATTCAAACGGTGCATTGAAGTTAAGCCACAAAGAGCGTCTCCACACAAAAAGTTGAGAATCTTTTATAAAACTTTGAAGTAATTAATTACGAACAATAGGTTGCAGCAACACAGCTCCACTTGAAAATACAATGTATAATGGAATTAGCGAAATGCTCTTCACAGATTTACCTGAAGGTAGGCCTACAATATGTGTGGTCATAACTTGGATTAAATCCTAGGCCAAATTCCTAAAACTCCATGCAGAAGGACTAAAATTTTTAGGCGATCGAGTTAACATTTTAAGAATTCAGTAAAAGATTTAATCCATTAACTGACTCCACCAATGCTTCACACTACTTGAAACATTCATAATTTAAACGCATATACATCGTATAGTACGTGTACAAAAGAATGATAAGAAAATTGATTGTGAATTACTGCTAACAAAACAAATCGTCAGTTATTTTTTTTAAATAAATAAAAAAACATTTTTAAAATGCTGAGGTCCATGAGGATTAAGGCTTGTTAATTACAGGGGTTATTAATCAATGACATTAAACACCAGTTTAATGATCAACCCTCAATGCAATAACATGATTTCTTGACTGAAAATATTTTAGATATCTGCTTTGGTAGCTAAACCATTCCATTAAAATACATGTAGGCCTACCTTGTATACACTGCAAATGAAAACATCTTAAAAACTGTCCACGAAATAAGATGCTATAATGAATCTTAAGAAATTTAACTTAAATTAAGATTAATCTTCTGCATTTCCTTTGTTTATTTGTCCATCTTATCACAAAATGCAACTAATTTTAAGGTTTAAAAAGTGGTGAAATTAAGATGTATCTTTGCATGTTATTTTGTGGACACTTAATTTAAGATGTTTTGATTTGCAGTGTACGTGTGATTTCTAAATAACATTTAATGAATTTAAGGATTTCAAATAACTCATTCAACAACACCTGATTTAATCTACATGTATTTTATTGAAAAAGAAATAGAGAAACTTTTTAAAAACATACTGGTGTACAGTAAGTGCCATTTTTTTATTTTTTCATTTTGTGTAGATCTAATATGAAGTGGTTCTCAAAATTTTTGAAGACGAGGAACACATTTTTTGCGAGAAACTCTGATGTACAGATTTCCACCAAGATGGTGAGCATGGGGTGTTATGGCTCCTTTGCAGCAAAAAGCATGTTGCAAGAGGCAGGATAGAATCACTTTGTGCAACTTGCCATATGTCGCAATATCACCACATGCCCACCATCTTGTTGGAAACAAGTACGAACGCTTACAAGCAAGCTCTATACACAAGTCAAGTTAAATAAAGGTTTTAAAAAGTTGTGAAAAAAAAGGTTTATCGGGCAAAACCTTTCATTATTTCATTTACACATGAACGGTGCTTGGTTGTAGCGCTCGAGCGGTCATAACCACTACCAACTAAAGCCGCAGAGTCGTATACTTAATTTCCCATGATTTGTGCCCTCCGTTATAAAGGACTAATCGCAATCCGATCGTTGAATAGCATAACCGTTTTACGTTGAGTAATGCCTTTTAACAATAAAAATTAAAATGTTTTGGTCGGTATAATGCCAACAAACTGTACTAAAGTTTGATGAAATAAAAATGCTGAGACTGACCTGTACAGAACCTGTTCAAATAAATGGCTTTAAAAAAACAATGGATCATAGATCATCTGAACGTTAAAATCAGACGCTGAACGATGAAAGTTTCCGTAAACTACTTAGGTCACGTTTTCGTGTCGCGGATAATTGCAAAAAATTCGTATTTTGCACAAAAAATAGGAAAGTGCGGTAATAACCGTAATGATGCTAATAATAATGAGCTTATGAAGACGAGGGCAGCCTGCCAATTGGCGTAGATCGCACCACCTCTATCGTTCGCAATGGCCACTTTCAGCTGGTAAACATCCCAACTGCGACTTCTTATTAATTGCGCTAGGATTGCTAATGCGGTACTGAGTAATACGATATTATCGGCTGCAACAATGGCGACTACATTTTGCAGCAACATAGAAGATAGCCATAAAGTAGCAGCGTAATTGATATAACATATATCGGTAAATCAAGGCGATAAAGCTGCGCGTTGGGCCGGTCACTGGCGAGATTATGGCGGAAAATGTGCCATAAAAACGTGCCGAGCAATTTGATCAAAAAAAAAATAGGTGGAGCTAATTTCACGTGGAATTTGCTATAAATGATGGTGATTAATAGCAAACTGCACGCCATTATTCAATCAGGATCTAAAAGTGCTGTGCTATAGCTAAAAGGCTCACATCGTTCCGCCAAAAATAACCAGTCTTGTTAAAATTTCATAAAAATTCGATTAATGCGGGCACCTCGTGGCAACATAGGCTCAGTATTATCCAATTAGTGTGCCCTTTTATAAAACAACACCATAGTAGTGGCGCTGAAAGAACAGGAAACACTTTTTCGAACGTGTTGTATAAATAACATAATGTAACAGGACTAAAGCACGTAGAGCATTTAGTGATTTTGAAGTGCATAAAAGGGAGATTTGGCAATATGGACGACCGGCGGTTCCTTTATACGAAATAATTATACGCGTCATAAACTATCTAATAGGGGGATTGGGCGCCTCCATTAATGTTAACCACATTGACAGCACTGTATGTTTTGTTTTTCCAATGCCTTCTCGTTAAGGTAAATCATGCAGTTAACGGGGCAATAGAGGGATTGCGCACGCCTCCCTTAATGCCCCGTCAACTGATTTACCTTAACGAGAACGCATTGGAAAAACACAGTGCTGTCAATGTG
>JAQGCC010002280.1:0-19088 GCA_034698905.1 Xestoiulus laeticollis | reverse complement strand
ACGATTGTTTGAACATTTTTGGCGCCATTTGCAGACAACGTGAATGGCTGACGACATGATGGCTGAGCCGTCAGCCGGTATCATTTTTTCCTTTGATCCAGACCGCCTCCCGAGCGATCATTGAAATGAGTCCGAGTATCATTTTTGAAGACTCAAAAACGCGTCATAAGTTTGCAAAAACACTGTCGGTGAGCAAACTTTTTGGCAACTTTGTTTGTCCAACATTGATACCGTATCATGAGGAGCTTGGTGGATACGCGGCTTTAGAACATCAACATCAGGTTCAGGTTTTGCGGTCTTCGAAAAGAATTTTTGATTCAGATTTTCCGACCTGTGCAGCTCATTCCCGGCCTTAAGGACTACATCACACAATATGTGTGGTCGACATTTAATATGACAATGAAAACAAAAGCACTCACAAGAATTCAGCAGTACTTTAAAGCCTTTATTTTTACACTTTTCATCGAATGCATGGGACTTCAAATAGCTTCTGCTGCAGCTACAGATTCTTCAGTGTGTTTTCCCTTTGTCTTGTCTAATTTGGACTTGGCTCTGCGTTCCAGAATCTTCTTGCGATCCTTATCAATCTTTAACTTAACGATTACAACCTGTGTGGTTAAGTAAAAAAAAAAAAATTTTGGAATTAATTTTTTAACTTTTCATCCATATTTTAATATTTTAAATGCAGAGAAAGTGTAGCTTGCATAGTAAAACAGTAACCTAAAACATAAAGGCTCTGCCTGCTTACAAGCATTTAATTTATGTCCTTTTCAAAGCACCTTTTTCAATACGAAAAAGGAGCTACCCACTTTTAAATAACTAGGACAAGATACAAGAGAAAAATACAGAGATTTTTAAAGTTAGAAAGCATTCTTCTGCATTCTAAGCTTACGTACATTGGAGGGGTGAATACCGACGTAAACACTAGCTCCATTGGCTTTTTCTCGCTGAATACGTTCGATGTAAATGACGTATTTCTTCCTATAAACTTGAACAACTTTGCCCACTTGCTGCCCCTTGTAATGACCACGAAGAACCTATGAAATCAAAAAATTTTATTAATTGACATGTTTTTATCTAATTTAATTATTTTGACCATGCACATTATCCAATGTAGGGGTTTTAGGTTACTATTGCCAAAACTCAGCTATCTGCATGGGGTGACTTTTAGCACAAAAACAAATTTATGGTAAATCCAGCAGCAACGTTATTTCAAACTGTGTTATTAAAAGTAATGCTTACAATAAAAATACAAGAATGAATAAAAGGTTTTTAGTTAAACCTAAATCATATCAACATTGTAGTGGGCTTATATATTTATCCCTACCTGAACTTCGTCATCCTTTCTGATGGGCATACTTCTAACGCTGTATTTTTGTCTCAATTCTTTGGAAAGTGGAGAACTCATTAATTTCCTCCGAATATGGGACGGGGCATTGAAATGCCTCTTTCGGTTCTTCCTACGGGAGGATGTTACGAGTTTATTCAGCTTCATCTTGCTATAAATTAAAAAAGTAAGCGTTAGGCCGAATGATACATCCACGTTCACTGTTCACGCCGACCTAAACCATAGTTCAGAAATATTTAAATGGAAACGTAAATAAAAAATCCTCATCGAAGTCGAAATTTTCACATTCTAGGTATACAAAACAAAGCAAACTTACGACCGATGGTTAATATTTAATAATATTTAGCAAGATTTGAAATGAAATATTTCGCCATCACTCACCTCGCAAACACAGCAAACAGTAGGAAAACTGGAAATTGGAAAAGAACAACTCGTATTGAAAGGAACTTCCGGTTTGGGTCAGCGCTACCTAGCGCATCCGGAAGCAATTATGCAGCGCGAAATTCAAAAACTGGTCTTTGAAAGTAGAAACCAAAACGATGCATGCGAACTTGTAAAAAACTCGAAAAAGTTTAACACGAAGCCAGTGGCCCACATTTAGTTTTTAACAGTTTAACGAAAAAACATGAAAAGTATTGGAGTAATAATTTTGTACTGGAGTAATGTTTAAACAAATTGTTGGTTAGGAAAGGGCCCCGAGATTCCGACTGCCTACTAGGGGCCTACTCGGATGCCTAATCCGACCTTGTTTAGGCAATTTACAAATTCCGTGAAAATTTGTCTATAAAATGACCAACACTAGTACCAGAAAAGTGACAAAAAATAAACCATAAACTACCAAATAAAAGCAATAAGAGTGCGCAAAAAATTACCAAAAAAAGTGCTAAGAGATACTAAAAAAATTACCAAGAACTGCATAAAATGTACCAAAAAGTACATAAAAATTACTAAAAAAAGTACTACAAAATTTCCCAAAGAATAAAAAAAGGCCCTAAAAGTAATAGATTGATTGTAAAAATCAGAAATTTACATATGCCCGCCGCATAATTATTTTATATCATAATTTTCCAAGCTTACTTTGCCTTCATTATGCTAATTTGAATTAATTTTACGATACTTGTCTCAACTGCAATCCAGCCTAATTCACAACTTCCATAGCAGTGGCGTAGTGTGGGGGCCATGGCCCCGGGCAGCATATGAAATCGGCCGGCGGCAAGCTCCCCCTTTTGTGTTATCCCTTAAAATAGGAGGGGGATGGGCGGCGAATTTCTGGTCGGCCCCGGATGGTAAAAGGCCACGCAACGCCGCTGTTCCATAGATAGAAACCGTACAAGGTTGATTAAGTGTACCATCTCTCAAATTTGATTATTTTTCCATGACATTTGATCTGATTTCAAAAAATAATTCCAGATCTGGGGTTTATATTCCAGTTAAAGTGCAGCTTAAGAACACCCTAATTCCAGGCCATGTCTTTGCTCATAGTATGTTATGCTCTACGCTGATCTTGCCCGCTCTCACGGAGCCAGTAAAGCTGCAGAATTGATGTCCTAAATGTCATGATTTCCGTTGCTAGGGCTTTACCTGTTCACACGATGCAATTAAAATGTCATTCTTTTCAAGAAATATTACGTCATGTTTTCCAATGCTATCATAGCTCCGAGGAAGAGTTCATAAAAAAACCGAAAGAAGTCAGTGTGAGAAAATGAATGTATTTTACAAAAAAAAAAAAAACCAACGTACATTTTTCCGAGTTAATAATTATAAAAAGTTTAATAATCTAATTCCATAGTCAAAAGTAGTCCAGAAGCAGCACTCTTTAGGAGCAACATTAATTTTTTTTTGATATGCGACAATACAGCCGCGGCAACACTTCTGTGACTTGAAAAACTGTTCACACGATGGAACTTGCAGCCATTGCAGGACAGTCGCGGCTTTAGTGGCTCAGTGAGAACAGGTCTTTAGGGGTCTTTCACATGGAGCAATAAATGTAGTCTTGACACGCTTCAAACATGGTATTTTTTTTAATAATTTCATAAAACTGCTATCTCGTGGGAAAATTAAAAGGAACCTTGTTTGAGGCGTGTCGCGGCAACAAATATCGTTTCACATGAAAGGGCACTTACCCTAACCCACTGATTCTTGTAAAGACATCTTAACGGGGTTCTACTACAATTTAAAAACATTTTTATATACAATTTTTACTCGATAATAAATTTAAAAGTAACTATTGATCGAGAGCGGAAAAGTACACTGTGTCAGACTCCAAAAAGCATTCTCAGATCCTGCAACGTCAGCGATGACTTCTTCATTGCTTGTCCACCCAGAACATTCTGAGCCATCTTCTTTTTACGCTCCTGCAGCTCAATTATTTTCATCTCCACCGTATCCTTGCACAGATACCTAAGAATATAAAAATCACCGATAAGTTAGCCAAAATAATAAACAAAATATTAACAGTCCTTCAGCAAGTTCAAAAGGTTAATTTGAACAACCCAAACCAACATTGTAACTAAAAAAAAAAGTTAAAAGGTACATTACCCATAATTTAATTAAAAAAAAAATACTTTCAAATAGTTCCTCACCTGTAAATATGGACATTCCTTTTCTGTCCAACTCTGTGTATGCGGTCACACACTTGGCTCTCCAATGCAGGGTTCCTGAAACAGTCAAATGTTTAAGTTACTCTGCTCTATGCCATAACTTTTGCGATTAGGGCAAAAATGTTAAAAACTAATTCTTACCAATGAACGTCGAGTAAGAAAAGATGACTTCCTCCAACCAAATTCAATCCAACGCCACCCGCCTTCAATGACAGCAGCATAACCTTGGAAAATGGAATGAAAAATGTGCCGAATGAGCAAACAGAGTTCAATCTGAGTTTACGAAATGAAAGTTTCCATTTGCAGTACCCGTGGTCCAGAGGTTGAATTAAATTGCTCGACAGCTTTGGCACGCTCAGGAATTGCTACATCACCTCTGATTCCACGAAAAGGGATATTTTCCTTTGTTAGATGTGCAGCCACGACATCCAAAAGCGAAGTCCATTGAGACACGACAACACTGCGAGACCAACAAAATATCTTAACTTTTGCTAGGTAATATGGTAAAGCAATTCTGGCAATTCAAACCTGGCTTCATTTGCATTATTTGTAACTATAGTTAATTCAAATTTAAATACAATTACAATAAAAGTTTAATTACCTTTTGGTTGGCCGACTTGGATCCGATGACATTTCTAGTTCTTTTAATTTTGAAAGCAAAGCAGATATCTATAACAAACACTAAATGGTTAAGCCGAATTAAAGCATAACTTTAGGCATGCCAAAAAGATTAACACGCATGATACCTTCGTGCTACAATAGGCTTTTTTGAAAGATGCGCCCAAAGGAATTTTAGAATTTTCAAGAACTTTTCCAACAGAACTAGCCGAGGCCATTTCAATGGCATTCAATGAAAGTTCGTTTTTCGTCTTCCCTTTCCCTTCCAAGTTCAATCCTTGAAGTTGGCTAACAATATCATCAACGTCATCCACACCTTCGATTGCACTGGCTTCGATGACGCTCTCCAGCAGACTCAAATGGCAACAACACTGCTGCAAGCGAAGCAGAAACACCAATATGGATGCCATGTTGGCACCCTTACTTATGTTTGCTGTAAGTGTGAATCCTATCCACAAAAATAAAAAAAAAATCACAAGGGCAAAGAATTAAAAAAGTGCATAATGTAAATTATCCGGAACAAGGACACAAAGCATAACATACCCGCCATGTTTGTTGCACCTCCATTCAGACAAACAGCCCCATTTGCCTGAGGACCTTTCTTCAAATAATTAGAGAGAACAACTCTGAAAAAGCAAAGTTTACAACTTCAAACCCAGGTCTCGAATAAAGTCATAAGCTTGCAACGAATGCTGTAAAATCTCACTTTGACATGCTGAACAGTAAATCATAGACAGTTTTCTCATCATCTACCAGATCAAGATAGATGTCATGAAATTCCTTTGTTGGAAGTGATACCTGAAGGAAACAAATATAATCGCTATGAATAATGTAAAAGAGTAAAGCCTGCTACACACGAAGTAATTTATCGGCAGAAATAAATCGCCCCAAGTTTCCTGATTTTTTTTTCTGAAGAACAAATTTAAATTTTTGCCACACACGTGAAGCAACAAATTTCGGAAATTTGGAAAAATTGGGGGAAATTTAGAGAAAAACATCAAGATTTGGGAGACACATTTGAGAAACGGAATTAAAAAAGTAAAATGTCACACATCCATTGTACGCCTGTTGAACATAAAATCTGGGATCTAAGCTCATGGAATATAGATAGTCAGGTACAGCGGAACATCCCAATGTTTGGTAGCATACAAATTTTTTCCTTCATCTTTTCCATGCCTTTAATTAGTTTTGTCACTTTCGGTATCAACATGTACCAATAAAAAGTTCAGAAAATTGAGGGGTAGCATTCTACTTCAACCAAAATTTTTGGGGTAGCACATGCTATCCCCGCACCATTGTTCCGCCGCCTGTGGATATATCATACAACTTGTGTATGTGTCAAAACATTTGCTCACCAATCGTTTCCCATCTGTTCCAGTTTTATCCTTCGTTCTCCTAAGCAAAAGACTATTTACGATAGTTGCCAACCGAGCTTGTCCTTGCACTGAAAACATATTTGCAGTATTAGTTAACGAATAGAAAGTACAGAATGAGACAACATCAGGGTTCCCACATTTTTTTGAGAATGAAATTACCTGACTTTGCAGGTTTTTCCAGGTCATTTTAAAATTTTCCATGACTAAAAAATTAACACAACTTTATTTTTTACTTAGTAAAGTATTTATTCCTAGGAAAATGCATTAAAAAATTGAAACATGAACATTTAATACTAATAAAAACTTGGCTGGAAAAGTGGGATAATTATGTTCCCTATAGATAGTAATAACCGTAAAATAACACTAAACCAAAACATTTCTTGTCCAATGAAAAAATGAATTCAAAACACATTTGAATGCAAAAAAGTGCACCAGAAGGCTGGAAAAGCCAGTGTACTATGCCTCATTTCTCAATATTTTATGGTAAGCTTCGAAGGCAAAATTTGTGAGATGGCTGTATGAAACTAACTGTATATTATAACCACCGATATTTGTGAATCGTCACAAATCCATGTTTAATATTAAATTCAGAAAATTGTACCATTGAAGGGATTTAAAGAATTTATAATCTTAAAGTTCTCACCAGATCCATTGTCCACCCAGTACTTCCAGATTTTCTGCTCATCAAATGGAGAACACCTCAAGAACCTATTCAATGAAATATTATTTTACTAATTCACAATTTAAGTTTAGAGTTGTTTTGGTGGCAAAACAGAATCTTAAGCACTTACTTTAGCAAAGAAAACATGTCCATCAATCGATTGTGAATGGGTGTTCCCGAGATAACCCAGCGCCGGCCCCCTCTCAGGCGACAGACTGCTTGACTGGTACTCGTCTTAGGATTTTTGATCACATGACCTTCATCCAAGATGATGCGACGAAATCCCAGCTGCAGGAGAGGCGAAGTTCTCTTGCCTCGAGCTTTGGGTTTCCCAACCTGCCAGAAATGGCAATTCGGACTCGCTTAAGTAAATTGAAGGTGTACTGATCGACATAGCTTTTTATCCTGTTTATTGCGCAGTTTAGAATAAACTTACTTTCTCGAATTCAGACGAATCTTCCAGCAGGGGTATTTCGCTTCGAACAGTGTCGTAGGTGGTCACAACAATATCATAAGATGCAATCCTTAAATAATGAAATTTGCTTTTCTCGTATTCTTGCTGTACTATTTTAGCATACACAATTAACACTTACTTGGTATAGCTGGAGGTTCTGTTGGTCCCATGGTACACCAAAACTGATAGAGTTGATGGAAGAACGTGTTTACGGACCTCCCCTTCCCAATGATGCATAAGGGATGCAGGACAGACCACAAGTGTGGTATCTACTGTCTTCAAGCATCCATCACCCACTGAAGCATGAAAAGATTGCTTATGCGTAATGTGTCTTAAAAGTTTTTGGTGGCAGTATTGATGCAAAAAAAAACATACCTTTCTCTTTGGAATCTTCAGGGCTGCCCCTTTTGACATTACGCACATTGTCCTCAAGATCCTTAAGCACCAAGGCAATCATCGTCAAGGTTTTCCCCAGGCCCATGTCGTCAGCTTAAGTAGAATATAAAAATGTAACCTCTGCATCCTACAACTTGTTTCGCAAAGGAAATAATTTGGACACAAGGATACCTAAAATTCCTCCAGGAGGATGTTGGGTTTCTCGCCACATAAGCCATGCAAGCGCCTGCCGTTGATGGGTCATCAGGGGGATGCTCAAGCAACATGGTTCGACAGCTTCATCAGATTCTTTGGGCTTGGTTTCCAAGGATCTGTAAAGAAAAGTTGAAGTTGGCTACAAAACAAATTATTTACAAAAATCTCAGCTATTTTTTTATGAAAAACAAGTAAGTATATATATTGCACAGGGGAGGTTGATATCTCAAAATACAAACCTCAGTAGCAACTTTGACCTCAGTCCCAGGAGAAATGAGGGACTGAGGAAAAAGTTCCTGACGAGTGTAAATTCATACTGAGGTTTGTATTTTCAGATATATACCGACCCCCGTTCTGAGATATATATATGTATACCCATAAAATTTTTTCCTCTTGGTTTGTTTTATTTTGATTGACCCTTGGGTTTATCTCAGGAATTTGTGTTGCTCCGGAAATGTCTCAGGACTTTTGGACTCAGGTTTTTCTCACAAATAAAACTCCCAGAAAACAATAGAAAAAAATTCTTCGGGTATATATATATATATATGGAAATTTTTATAATAACAACCCCCAACAACAAAACTAACTATTCAACAATAATTACAAATAAAATTTATTATATTTTGTTTAGGAAATGAATTTTGAAAAATACATTAATTTCTTAACTAGCAAACAATTAAGACTCACTTGTGTAGCTGTTCTACTGCTTCCTTTGACACCGAAACTATTTCACGCTTCAGATCTGGATTTAAATTGCCAACATAAATCTGCTTGTACGTCGGATGATCTAAAAAATATGCCAGATAGCGAATAAAATTAGGATGTATTTGTGGAAGGCGAATTTTGTCCTAAAGCTAATGAAGCACAAGTCCTTTTCACCTGCATACATCCGGTTAAAATTCTCAGCATGAGACTTGTGCACAATTGGTTTTTGGTTGACGTTTTCCTTTTCGCTATCAATATCACGAGGTTGCAGTCGCATTTTGGCAATTTTTTCTTCCAGCTTTTGGATCTGCTCCGACAGTTTTCTCCCACCATCAGGTAGTTGCGTCAAATTCAACTGTGATAGCAATTTCTGTCAACAAAACAAATAAAACGTAAGGAAAACAATTCAAGCAATTTTTTGAGAATACTTTTGAATATCAATAGCTACCTTTTGCACGTTTAAACTATTCTGCAGCAAAGCAATATCGGGTCTTAATGCAGTTTCCCCATTTTCACCTTTCTGAGTTGTAAATTCAACTTTTTGAGCTGTAGGTTTTGCCGAATTATCCACTTTTGGAACTACAGGTTTTGCAGCGATGTCTACTTCTGAAGCTACACGCTTTGGCATTGTTTCAGCTTTTGGAGCAATGGGGTTTGCTATGACTTGTTTTTTCATTTCAAATTCAACCTTTGAAGGCACATCGCCACAGTTGTCGTTCATTTTAATGTTGTGTTTCGCCAAAGTGCTTGCAGCCTAAACAAAAATACAAAAAATTAATGAAATGCATACATGACTATTGGCAGAAATTTTTAAAAATCCAAACCTGTTTTGCCAATTGCTGGAAGCCACACCAATTACTTGAGGATTTAGCTTTCGACACATTGCAACGATAATAATATCTGCCAAAAAAAAAATCATAATTTCGATAAGCTTATGCAAGGATTTTTCTTCAACAATTGAGTAATCTTATATAAAAAAATTAGTCTGAATTTTGATGCAATTCTAATGAGGTCAAAAAACGTCGCACATTTAATGAAAAGCTACAGTCGTACCCTCCAGAAGGATTCAAATAATTTTGCTTGAATCGAGTAAATAGCTTTTTTGGCAATTATATTTCTTGAATTACACTAAAAACTTATGATTTTACGATTACAGCAAAAATAAAATAAGAGCAAGACCTAACATACCTAAGATTTTCTGCAGAAAAATCATATAATGCTTGAAGCTCAATCATTTCTTCTGAATGCTGTGGGCAAGTAGCAGGTTGAAGGCTAGAGGGTTAAATGATGAAAATAAATTATACACATACATGCAATTAAAGAAATTTATATACAAAATTCGATAAAAAAATATTTATTAGTAAGAAAATGTTGTCTTGATTGTTTATAGTAAATATGCAATCACTTTGAAAGTCAACCAATATATAATGCATGCCAAAAAAAATCATTTCAATATCTTTCCAAAATTGTTATGCATATAAAAAGAAATTTTAAACATAACCTTTTTCTTTATTTTACAAAAACTTACAGAATATCGAACAATACATCTGCAACCAATTGATAAAAATTAATTACATTGTGAAAACGTAAAATTCTGCAAACTAAATACTTGAAAAAATAGTATGAGGGAAGCTAAATTGGACCAGTATTAAAAATTTTGAAGGGGAAAATATAGAAACTATTTTTTAATTTTTATTCCTAAACAATAAATAATTCCATTAATTGAATGAACAGAATCAGTAAATTTCATTAAAACACTTTGAAATATGCAATAACAAAAAATTGCAGGACTGATGATTTTCTAAAAAAAAGTTAGTAGACTATAATTACAGGAAAAATTGGCGTTTTCAGGATTTATGCACATTTAGCATCTGTATAGCAGATCCAATCTCGGAAAACAGAAAACTGTAAAAATTACAATGCTATAAGCAGTTACCTTGAGAGTTTACTGAAAGCACATTGCTGTATTTGACTGCAAACGTGGAAACTTTTTTTATAGCTAGGATTCTCACGATTGGTCCCAGTCTTGATGAAACAATAGCGATCTGTGGATCAAAATGAAATGATTAATGATCAGAAACTTGCCTAGTACTGTACAGACCCTTTAAAATTGTGGAATTAAGATTAAAAATCATTCACAAGGGACGTTCAGTGATTTTAGTGGAATTTAGACCCCATCCCCGTCCACATTTACTCAATGTTTTAATAATTAAAATCACAAAAGATCAATAATTTTCTCAAAAAAACCTGTTTATGTAAGTAGGGTAGGCCTCTTAAGTCTCCAAAACTAGTGAAGACAAAATCTTTGAAATAAAATAATGGATAAACCAGTGAAAAACTTAGTTTTCATCATGAGGACAATGCAAAACTAAGTAAAAACTAAGATTGAAACCAAGTTAAAATGTGCCATAAGCTGTAAAATATTCAAAAAAATTTACAAAACAAATAAATGGAAAATCTCCGACAAATTGAGATTAAAAAATGGACGACTTTCATTAATTGTTTGTGTTGACAATAAACAGTGAATCTGAAAGTTTTGCAACAAATATCAGGAACATTATAGATGATACATTCAGTTCTCGAGGAGTGGCTCGAACTTTCTTTGGTCAACGACGTTTTCCTCAACTCGTTTCGCTCTCATACGTCGTTCGACAGAGACATGTTAAAATGTAGGCAAACACTAATATGGACAAAAGTAATTAAAATGTCATTCTATTGGGATATATTAAGGTTGGAGGGGTGGGGGCAAGGTGTATAGTGCTCGACTAGGTAACACATAACTATAGGTCTTTTATAATAACGACAAGGGCTCACCGGGCGTCAGACCAACCAAGCCGGTTTAACACCGTGCCGAACCTGGTACATCACAGTGCTGTTTACGCTCTGCAGATGCCCCCAGGCAGTCGCAATCTCGAGGCCCTTTCCTAACCAACAACAGAAATCTACATATTAAAAGAACCGGAGAGATAAATCAAAACTTGATATCTAGCTCAGGCAATGTATGGAATCAGGCCTTAGAGCGTGCCCATAAACCAAGTGGACTACTAGGTGTGATTCTAAGAAAATCCACAAAAGTCCAAATGTGGGAGTGGTTTATGTAAAATAAACGTGGACTTTAATGTTATTAAAACTTTTATGGAAAATATGTTGTCACAACCGCAGGGCCCCTAGGCAATTGCCTACTCAACCTATTTAGTAGCATAATTCGACACTGTGTAACCCGCTGCACGTTGCAACGCAACCTGCCCAATGTATAATTGTTTTTGAAACGAAATACATGTAAAGGTGTCAATACACCAGGCTACTTTTGCTACGCATCCAATTATAAAACTTCGCAGCTTTTGTAAAAGGTATTTTTACAAATTTTTAATTTTTCCATGACTAAAAAATTAACACAACTTTTTTTTACTTAGTAAATCATTTGTTCTTAGGAAAATGGATAAAAAAATTGAAACTAGTAAAAAGATAAATTGGCCTAAAGTAAAATCTGGTAGTACAAACTAGTGCATACAAGTATGTTATCCTTCATAAACATTCTTTGTATACAGTGACCACCTGCATACATTGACCGACTTACCCATTTTTTGGGTGTAAACTTTAGCAGATTTTACAGTTTTTTTAAAATAAATTTGTTATTTAATGTTCTTCAGTCAAGTTTACGGCATAATTTTCCCAACATTCTCTAGGTCAGAAAAATTCCCTGACTTTTCCAGGTTTTACCATGACCATTTTAAATTCCATGACATTCCAGGTTGTGGGAACCCTGTCCCGTGCGGTCACCAGGATATACTAGCTGCTAGGCTGCTGCACAATGCTACAACAATGGCCAGGTTTGCATATACCCTGACTTTTCCAGGTTTTACCATGACCATTTTAAATTCCATGACATTCCAGGTTGTGGGAACCCTGTCCCGTTGCAGTCACCAGGATAAAATAGCTGCTAGGCTGCTGCACAATGCTACAACAATGGCCAGGTTTGCATATACCCTGACTTTTCTAGGTTTTACCATGACCATTTTAAATTCCATGACATTCCAGGTTGTGGGAACCCTGTCCCGTTGCGGTCACCAGGATATACTAGCTGCTAGGCTGCTGCACAATGCTACAACAATGGCCAGGTTTGCATATACGAGTTGCTTGAGATTATTAGGACAATGGTTATTTGTACGAATGACTCTAGAGCAGTATTTCCCAAACTATGGGTTGCGACCCACTGGTGGGTTGCGAGCAAATATTGAGTGGGCCCTGAAATGTACTAATATAGTAGGCCTACATGAACAGAAAGGTAGAAAAACGCATTTTATCCATTTTGATCCTTAATTACTTAATATTGGTGACATTGGTAACACTTTTTCCATAGTGACTGTTTTTGGAACTACAGTACAATTTAAGTAGTTCCACAACTCACGACTGAGCATTACCATGCAGTATTTATGGCCCTTTTTCTCTAATGCAGCCAATAGGTGGGTCGCAAATTTTTAAGTTCTTGTTAGATGGGTCGGAGTCCAGTCAACTTTGGGTTAGTTTGGGAATCACTGCTCTAGAGTAAGCTTATACAAAACACTATTCCAACATTTTCTTTCAGAATACACTGAAATCATAAATCTGCATTGCTGTGCAAGCATAGAAGTACAAGTTTAAAACCTTCGTCCAAGATTTAACAATGCTCACCGTGTCCTTCGCATTTGTAGAAAGTAGGGCAAATCAGTGACATTTCGCCGTGTGAAAGTGTCCAAACACAGCGGTGCTAAATGTTACGATGAATGAGGGACATAAAAATGTAAACAATTAAAACGGCTACCGTAAACGCGACGTTAATCCCCAGCAAGAAAACGATATTACGGAATGATAACGAAATTCAAATTTTCCAAAAAAGCTCAAAACGGAAGTTCGACTGACCGGAAGTTAGAGTGGTAACCAATGAGGAGACGCGGGACATCACCGTGGTTACCACGGCAACTATACGCTCGACTGGTTCGGTCAGCAATTACGACTCTCCCGTGACCGTTTTTCGATGAATCCCAGTCCCGCAAATTATTGATTAAATTTAACCCTTTGTTAGGTTGCCTCTGCTAGTTTATCCCGGAGCCGCGTTGCGCCAAACGCAATGCTAGAAGGCCTGAAATCTGGTTACGAAAGTGGCAATCGGAAAAGTCCCGTTTGAAACGGCGTCGATGATTGGTTCATTTTTTTACGATTATGGCGGCTCTTTATGATCTTTTATCAGTGGTTTTATTCGTCTGCTTTTACGACATCGAATTATCTTAGTTCTTGTTTTTAAGGCGTCCATTGTTTCTCCAAAAGTGCGAAAATCGTGTCCGTTTCGCGCGCGTCAACCAGCTCACAGGTAAGTACGATGCAACAGTCTTCTGCTGCGATTCGCATGCAGGTAATTGCCGAAATTTGGCCTCCCCACCTATGGAATTTGACCCCATAATATTACATGGCACTCCATGACGTTATTCAACGAATAATTAACATGTTATTGTTGTCCTCCGACTGTTTCGCGCCTCAGCATTCATCAAATTTCCCGTTTTTTTCTCATGCCGAACCATTATCGTCGATTAGTAAACGGCCGATTAAAGTTAACGGACCGTTAAGACCGATTCCCGCGCACCCGTTAACTTTAACGGACGATGTTGACTACCTGGCCTTGGTGCCACGCAGACATTGCTATTAAATCGTGTTGGATTGGTATGACATTAATAGTACAATTAGCCTAATTTAGGCACATTATCGTTGTGTCATATAAACATTAGTTAACAGTGGCTTATACAGGTATATATAATTAATCCGAATTATATTAATGATCAGTTTGGTGCAACCGGCCACATTGTTATTTAACACATGCAGGTATAGCTAGGTTTTGAAGGAAATGGCTGTATGCTTAATAAAGGCTCTACATAAAAGAAATCAAAGTTGGGCCATAGGCCAACAAATCCATGTTTAATCGTCGATTATCTAATTGGAGGTTGGTGCAGCGCATCATTGGCGTCGTTGTTTTGTTACCAACTGTACGAAGGAGGGGGACTCTTTATGGCCGGTTGCCATGGTTGCACCACGCTATCGACAATTTACAAATTGGCCATTAAAAGTAATGGCCCGGTGAATCCCTCATTAAGGGCCCATGCATTGCACCAACGACGCATTAGGTCATTGGCTTTAATGTTCGTTTGCAACAGCGTTGCTGATTGGTCGATTTTTTTCCCAATCATGATTCGAGCTGTTATCCGTAGTCGTTCGCCTCCAAGGGGGGCGCCTGTTATATTTAATTGGCCAATTAAGCATTAATGACCATTAAAAAGGGCTTATCTGTTTGACCTTAAAAAGACCTTAACTGGCATTGGTGCAATGCAAATCCAGTTTGTTGGATGCTAGACTGATAGCCCTGAGAGATTTGTCGAGCGTTACATGTATTTTAATCTGGCATGGTGCAACTGATCGTAAATAATTGTGCTTTAGCATAAGCCTTCAAACCCAAACCAGATTTCTGATTGGTCTTGATTTAAAAAAAAAATCATCGGTGCTCTTCACGCGCACGCTCGACTTGCTTTCGTGCGAGGGGCGTTTGTTAGGAATTAATTGGCACAAAATGGCCAATTAGATTTAATCGGGCTAGAAACTACGTAATTTCATTTGATCGATTTGACCCGAAAAATGCTAAAAAGTTAACAGATATGAAAAAAAAAAGGAAAAACCTGTATTTTATTCTCCAAGTATTGCTTACCATTTAATGGTGCAACCATGCTTTGAGACTTTGTAATTTGCCGTAAATCCTCCGATTGTATCTTGATTCTTTATTGGGTCCAGTTTTGCAAGTTAGGAGTCATGGTGTTATTAACGCTTGAGTTATTTCTCGCCTATAGGAGGCGCCTGTTAATAATTAATTGACAAACTGCTAATTATTTTTACCAGGCCAGAGAAATCTTCTGTGAAAAAATAACTGACCCAAAAAAAATTAAAAAATCCGTCTGTAATCTCCAGTTAAATTTAAATGTGCTAGAGAACATTTCTCCTGGTGCTCCAGTCCTTGTGCTGGACAGATTAGCTCAAGTCCCAGACTGGAAGAAACTTTATAGTGGATGCTTTTGACATGAGATAAACTGTAACTGGCTTTGCTGCAAATACATGTTTTTCCAGGTTTTGCACTTATCAATAAAGCTAAAGTAGCCTGCGTACAGGCACCTTATAAATAACCTCTGGTACAACATTAATTGTTTTGATTTAACATACTGATGCAGGCTGGCTATAGCGACCCTATATTTTTAATCCCTTTCCTATATTTTGATTATTTTCCTATAATTTCGCTTATTTTCCTATATTTTTAAGTTTTTTTTCTATAGTAACAGTAATTTTATAAAGAATCTCTCTATTTAATTTAATAATGTTTCATAGTTCTTTACTTTTTCCATTGGTATAACTGAGTATAGATAGTTTAATTCAACTCAGTACCATACAGTTAGCAAACAGATCATGCCATGTGGTAGGGGGCAAGGCTTCGGTACTGCAACCCGCCAATGAAAAAAAAATGGAGTTTTTCGTTGTGCACCTACCTGACTTAACCTCCGGTTTCTAGGGCAAGAAAACCTGGCCTAACCTCTGGTTTCTAGGGAAAGGGAACCTGACCTAACCTCACCTCCGGATTCCAGGAAAGGGGGGGAGCCTGACCTAACCTTGGGACTAGGAGAGGTGAACAAGACCTAACTTCCGGTTTCTAGGGAAGGAAGTTTTGCCTAAAATAACCAAACCTATCCTAACCTATTCTGTACCGAAGAATATGTAGGGGTCATGCACATTTTCAGGAGAATGCTCCAACGGTGTACGTCAGTAGTGACTTAGACATCATGCATTGTTAAATTGAACTTGAAGTGAATTTGAACTATCACTATGAAAACTATTCCATCGTCTAGTCGCATGCAAAAAAAAAGGACCATTAGTAGGCTGCCGCTAAGCATCAGTTTTGGCACGAAGTTCAGTCAAATTATGACTTTGAATGATTGTGTATACTTCTAATATGATTATTAGGCATAAAAATATTATAAACATGATGTGAACTATCGGGAAGATTAAAACATAGCACATAGATAAGATTTCACGTCTTATCCTTAATGAGTCCCAATTTAGAGTGTAGCAATTCTGTTACTCTAAAGTAATGCTCGTAGCTGCCCTTAACAATTCTGGCTGCCCTTTGTTTGGACCATTGTCCTGAATCTTGGTTATCCTTTGAGTGTTCCAGACTAGAGGACAACTTCTACTGTAGTTGCATGAATATACTGTAATCGGTTGAAAACGTGAACAAATCAAAAAATAGAATAAACTGTATACATAATATAATCAGCAAAATTTCTGAAAATTAAAGTGTAAAAGTATTATGTACATTGTAAAAGTTTTAATTATTTATATAAAAAAAGTCCTATATTTTTAAGGTACTATTACTATTACTATTACACTTGCCATACATGTACTATTACTGACATATAACACGTGCATGTGCAGTTGACAATGGGGGGAAGTATTTTCCCCCTCCTTCTCCCACCACAAGTAATTATTACTCGATCTTGCCAAAATAATGAAATCCCACTCTTGGATGTTTGAGCAAAACATCTTTAAATGAGGGGCTTTAGATCACACGTTTTATAGTATTTTTGCTTTCTTTTTCAGCCTTTTCAAGGCTACAAAAAATGAATTCGGACACAAAAAACAAGAGAAAAAGAACACCAAATTACACGTCGCAAGAAAAAGATCTCCTCATCTACCTAGCGCTGAAGTACAAGACCATCATTGAAAACAAGAAAACAGATGCAGTGACGTGCGCCGAAAAAGAACATGCATGGAAGTCCCTCACCAATGAGTTCAATGCCAACTCTACGGTATATCGCGAGTGGGTCAATCTAAGGACAGCATATGACAACCTCAAGCGCTGTGCCAAGAAAAAAGCTTCAGCAGAACCAGACAGCAACAACGGTGAAGACAACTTTCTGGCTCTGCTGGGTAAGACGGCAGTGCCGCTGCCCAATCAGTTCGACTCTGACGCAAAGTATGATGACGACCAGTTCCGAGGAGGTATGGAATTTGGAACGTTTTTCGATGACGTGGTTCCAGGTTTTTCCGTATTTTCCATGAATATTAAAGTAATAACGTTGAACAAAATGCGTAACTTACAGGGTTCGTACAGGTTTTCAAGTCCAAAAAGTAAGGACTTTTCTAGGGTGCTGAAAAAAAATGAAGGACCATTTTAGGAATGGTGTTGATTTTACCAGTGTTTTCTTGTAAAACACGTGTACAGAAAAAACATGTAGAAATAGGGAAAAATGAAGTAAAATAAGAAAAAAATAAACCAACAAGTAGGCCTACAAGAAAAAATTAAATAAATAAAAGTAGGCCTAAACCACAGAAAAAAAAATAACGAGAAATTTACCAGAAAAACGACAAACGCACGAGGAAAACAGGAAAAACATGCAAGAAAATCTGGGGAAAACATAAAAGAAAAGTAGGAAAAAAATTAGAAAAAAATAAGGAAAAAATTAGAGAAAAATGGGGGTTGGGGGGAATATAATAAAAACTCAAAATTACGAAAAAATATATTGCTGGCTGTACCTCTAGACATCCTGGGCACGGGGAATTGCGATCCCCCTCCCTCTCTCATCAGGCCTGTCCCTATGCAAAACCTAGTAAGAACCACATTTTTAAAAATAATTTTAAAAAAATATTAAAAAAATAAATAGTGTAATAATAAAAATATCAAAGTAAGGACCTTTCAAGCACTTTGACAGATTTTAAAAAAAGGAAGTACTTTTCAAGGTTTCGAAATTCATCCAAGCAAAAGTAAGCACTTTAAGGACTTTCAAGGCCCGATACGAACCCTGAACTTAATTCTTGCTTGCATTGTTCAACGATTTTGTACTAATTTATGGACTTCCCATCCCATTTCTAAACTAATGCAAAATGCAATGCAAACTTGCCTTTTCATATTTTATCTGCTTGGCTAGGTAAAGTGATAATACTTTTAATATATAAACAAATAAACAAATGTTTCATTTCATATTCAAAAATTGCAATTTAATTACAAAAAAATACGAAAAAACAACTGAATTTGTTCTATACATTCTAATGTGTCCCATTCTAATTGTGCAGTTGTATCCAGTAAATGTTTGACAAGGAAAACCCCAACTACACGTGGTTGTAAAAATTTAAGAAAAAAAAAAAGGAATCTTAATTAAGTAAGGGTAAAAACAGCATACATCATGGAATAGCATGGAGCATGGCATATGGCCTTGAAATGCAGCATTTCAAGGCCATGTCATGCTCCAGGCGTTTCCATGCTGTTTTTACCCTTATGTTTGATAGTGGTCATGTCAGGGTTTTTAGAGGAGCTAGTCTGGCATACATGTATCTGCAGGGAAGCAAACGTAGAGAACCACAATCAGGATAGCCAAAGATATTGTAAAGTAAACTTTGGTCTTCCATTTTCCAAAAGATTAGCATCATCTTGTTGCGAACTATATGTAGGTGTTCCTGGAATTAACGTTTTGGTGGGGGCATATTCAATGAAAAGGAATAAAAATACTAAGGAACCTTAGAAAATGTTGAAAAGAGGTGTTTTTGGTTGTACTATTTGATTAGGGAAATTATTATGCATCATTTTTATGACCAAACTTCTTAAGGGGGAACTGAACTGCATGTTTTGCTATGGGGGAAATTTTGATACATACTTTTAAAAAAAACTACTTGTTAT
>JAQGCC010002279.1:0-19091 GCA_034698905.1 Xestoiulus laeticollis | reverse complement strand
TTTTCTTCCGTTCCCGACTAGTGACGTCAAAAGTCGGGAGTCGGTCAAAGAACGCGTAATGAGAATACGGCATTACTGTATTTATAGCTCTAGATTCATAATCTGTATAAAATTTAAATTCTTGCATAATAGACAAGGTCCACGCTTCACTACTCCGTATATGTAGCACACTAGCGCCAACTTTGGGAATTCCCTTTTTTTGTCCAATAACAGGCACAGATATGGCGCTGCTCTAGCGTGGACTTTTGATAATATTAACCTTTTATTCTGAGAAATTTATAAGTTACTGTTTATTTTAAAATATATTGGAATTGGACTGACCATATGATAAATGAACCACCCTGTACATGGAATTAGTCAATTAAAACGTATAGTTCAAACATTACAGAAATTGGTTATTAAGGACGATTAGTCCACATCACCAATTTTTTTTCATAACGTCAGCACAACGTTTTCGAATACAGCTTTCTTCAGGTGCTGGGGCCACATTTTCAACCTCACACATCCAAAATTGGCAACGCACTCCCGTCCTCTAATTGGATCTCCTCGATCACCTGATCGAATCCAACCAATCAGGGGACGGGAGTGCGTTGCAAATTTTGGTTGTGTGAGGTTGAAATTGAAAATGTGGCCCCTGCACTGTCACGAGTAAAAACTTGGGTGTTAGGAATTTTCTTTGTGAACAACTTTCGGTCACATAAAATATTTGTTGATCCTTCGATCAGTAAAAGTTCGATCACAACCAAAATTTCGTTCAAGATGTTATCGATTGCATTATATAAAGAATCTACATGTAGAATTATTGCGGAAAGGAAAAACATCGAAATAAACCTATCAAAACCTAAACTGACCTGACTTAACCAAACTGTTCTGAAAAATCCGAGCGTTCGGAGTTCTTGCTGTGCAGAAATGTCCCATCTTTGAAAATATGCACAAGTCAATTTGTATATTTGCTCATAATATCCTCGTAACATATATTGCCAGTGTATGCCATATGTTGACAATATATGTATTCTCTCTGACATGCAATACTATAAATTTTGTATCTGAATAAGTTTTGCATCATGCGATGCATATTAATTGTTATAAAAATTGCACCCATTACCTGTGTGGTGGATTTCTTACATTATTAATGAGGCTATTCTTGTCTGCATTTATATGCATGACAATTTATATATACATCACTTACCAGAAAATACTTCATCGTCCTCTTCATCAGTGAAAGTTTGATAAGCATTAGGCATGCCTAACAAATGGGATTTTTGAGTGTTCGGATCCAGCTTTTCTAATGACAGGATTTAAACGATAAATCCCTGTATGCAAGATTGATCTCACAGAAATATGCACGGCGTATATTTCCAAATGCTAGACTCTTGTGTTGAAACTGCAGGTGAAATGCCACGTTGCAGTTGCTCCAAAGCAACTCATTCCAGCTGCAAAAAATGAATTATTTTATTAAGCTAGGCTGCACCAATTCGGTTGACAGCCTGCCAATATGACGTACAGCTTGTGATACTTTCTAGGTATTTTGGAATGCAAATAGGACGAAATTAATAATCCAGCCAAATAATAAAGAGCCATATGTACTGAGGGATGAGTCGTTCACAGCACGACCAGGACTATAGGCTAACAAGGGGACCATTATACTAGTGTGCATTGTGTTAGGAAAGCAAATATCATGAAAATATAACTACATGTGCATGTTTTTTTATTTGTCTTGTTATCCCCAATTTTACAGATTCACATAGGTCTATATGCGCCAATTTTTGTGCACGGATGAATTATTCAATGTTTTTCCTCTAGATTTAGGACATGGAATGTTAACCCGAGTCTGAACCAGATTTTCAACAAACCATTGTTAATTACTTCCCTTTTCACTTTGATTAAAACCAATTTTAACAACATCAAATTCACGGTAAAAATTTACAAAAATGAAACATGGCAAGAAATAAAAACCAATTATGCTACAACACTGCGGCACAACGCGGACCTTTTTTTTTGAAACAATTCAATCTTTCTTTGAAAAATGTATTGTTTTGCAAGTATTTCAAAAAATGATCTCATGGGCACAAGTCAATGGAAAAGAGTTGCCGGTTTCAAAATTTATCTCTTCAATTATTGGTGGCCAAGCTCCACAATATTCCTCCATCGATATAGGGATGAGAAAAAAAAAGTTTAAGCTTCAGGCCACACTAGGCTTAAAACGCGCGTTTGGCTAACCTTCAACAAGGTTTTAATTCAAAAAGAATTTTCGCACAAGATATTAATGTGCAAATTTTATGATTCTAGAATTTAAATTAAATTCGATGATCTGTTTGAGGCTAGCCAAACGCGCGTTTCCAGTCTAGTGTGGCCTGGAGCTAAAATTGATTTTGGAAGCAACTTGTCAATATTGGAATTAACGTGTCCTTAGATATTGTAGCAATGCCGATCTTTAGATTTACGAATGTTGGAATGGAAATGTTACATTCCGGAATGTACAATAATTTACAGTATTAGAGCGTCTACTGTCTTGCAGTTAAAGATGCAAAAGATCTTGATATAAATTTTGCATGAAACCACAAGACTATAGGATAACTCTTTCCAGGCTTCATGCAAATTAATACTTGTCATTGCAATAAAAAACAATCAAGCGTGGTCCTATCGTTAATTGCAGGCCTAATGCAATGTCTAGTGTCCAAGGCAGCTCACAGTATCAGTGGAAATGTATTTCATATAAGGTGAAATTCGCTTATAACGATCAGAACAATGTGTTCGGTTGGTCTGATATCTTCCGTACAATAATTTTTGTTCGGATGCTAAGATGTCGGATATAACGATAATCCGACATGGCGATTTCATTACATTTCCTCCTCTTTATAACTTTTTAAGCGCATATACAATTATAATGATAAAATAATTGTTAAAGTTGTGTAGAATTTTTATCTGAAATCTTATTAGTTTTTTTTTTAAACTATTACGAAACATTAACTTTCTTATTTATTAAATTTACATTAAGTCAAATTTAATAATTACATATACATTTATTTCACTACCCAAATTTGCTGAAATTTTGAGATTTAGAAAAAACATGAATTATAAAACTATGCAAACTTTAAAATTTATCACAAAATTTGTATACAAATTTGTATTTGTTTTCCAGTTTAGGATAAACGGTATCATTGTTTCTTTATAAAAAAGTTTTGAATTTTCTTTTATGTACGTTTTATTTTTCATAACTCTGGATATAACGATCTGATTTCTTAGTTCCCTTGAAGATCGTTATAAGCGAATTCTACTGTACCGTGCAGGCTTACTAGTCAGTGCACTGGAATGAACAATGGCATTGCTATAAGAACTAACAAAATAATACTTTGTTATCAAACGTATGAGGATTCTGGCTTAATTTGGACATAAATAAAGGAATGGTATCGGCCTACGATGCAACCGGTGCAACTGAGTTCACATATTGGATAACCAGACGTTCTAACCACGTCACACGAGATGGCAGTATTATTCCACCTTCGAAAAATCCAAGGTGTCCTCCATGCTTGGTGACAACTAAAATCGAACGGTTATTTTCGTTTTCTGTAAAGAAATCAAAATTCAAGTTTCAATTAAGATGCAATATACCAAGGGTCCAAGGCAATTGTCATTCAATTTACTGCTACGGATACTTGCCTACAAATGCTTTGGGAGTGTCCAGCAAGTCTACTGGTACTAAAGGATCATCTTCAGCATTGATAAACAACATAGGAACTTCTATCTGCATAATGCACAAAAAAAATTCAGAATCGAGCTTTCAAGAATTGCTTGTTATAGATATACTATTAAAGTGAACGTACTCCATCCATGTAATTTGCGGAGCTTTGGTTTATATAAAATTCACCTAGAGAATTGAAGCCAGCAACCCTCCTAAAATTGAGGGGTAAGTTTAAGATTCGAGAGATATTATCATGTATGAATCCATTTCGGTTCACCTTACCTCGTGTAGTACTCGTCTAGCTCCATGATGGTTTGAGCCTGAAAAATCTTGCGCTCTTCTAACTGATACCGCTTAACTGCAAGATCGCAGAGAAGTTTGTCTCTGTAACGTCTCATCAAATCTTTCACTGTTTCGGTGATGATGAGGATGTACAACCTGCGTAGGTTTTCCCACCTGGAGAGCATCGGTTGAGCTCTAGTATCAGAAAAGTGACAATTAGAGTGAAAATGTGACAGTTGTGTGCCACAAGACATGGCATGTAGTATACCTTAAAGCATCATATCCCTGGCAGATGGCAACTCCAGCTATCAAGTTGCTCGGTCTTTCTCGCTTCTCGCCCAAATATTTCGTGATGATATTACCACCCATGCTGAATCCGACTGGTATCATTTTATAGGTGGGATAACGCCTTGCCATCTGTATTGTCATCTGATGAAATTCGTCAGTGGCCCCTGTATCAACGACAAGTCAAAACCCTACAATGTACCAGGAGATCCCACGAGTGTCGGATTGCGCCGTATATCGGACGGCAACTAACCGTAAGTAAAAAGTCTGGGAGCTGTGACTTTGACATCTTGGACCGAACCCAAATGGTTTTGGACAGCACAGTGGTAACCGTTTTTCAGAGCATAAATCACAAAGGTCTGTATGTAAACGCTTTCGCTGGAATTCGCTATGCCAGGACATATTAGTAGGATGCAGTCTTCTGCAAGAAAAAACCAATGGTGCATGAAAATGGAGACATCATAACGATATAGCATGCTCTCAAGTAGTTATTAAAAAAGTTATCGTGCACTGCCCTAACCTTGGTGTATGAAATTTGTGGGCAACTTGGCAAATAAAATACTATTTTTCGTTTAAGTCTCATGGCTTGTAAGTATATATAAGAGAGTTGATTCATCATCACGCAATCAATCTCAATTGCAAATTTAGACTGACGAATTAGCTTGTTATTCATCAAGAGGATTACCAAGTCCTGCGGAAATTGGCTACATGCCTGGCTTTGGTAACAAGGATGTTAATAACATCTCAAACTCAAAATTTTCATCTTGGAAAGCTGCACGGATGCCACTGTTATTACAGTAATTAATTGTCTTCTATGTGTAATTGCTCAAAGCTAAATTACAGCTACGATTTTTTTTTCTCCTATAATGAACATCAGTCCTAAAACGGAAATAAAGTGCAATAATAACCTTTCTCGGGATCTTTGGTACGCGATTCGTAAATGTCAAAGGTCGCGGTCGCTCCATCTGACATTGTAGCCGTCCAACGTTCTCCCTTGACGTAGGGAACTTTCACTCGACCAAACAATCCATGGATGATGGTTTGCAAATGGCCACTCCTGCCCCATAATCCAGGGGGTCGGTATCTTGAAAAGAAATGCAAGGCTCACATATTACTGAATTCTACATGCATCATCTTTATTTTACAGGGTTCTAATGGAATTGAAATTTTCAATTTCTCTTACTTTTCCGGTTTTAAACCAATTATCCCTGAAAAATGACGATATGCCTAACAACTTCTTGTATCGTTGCTCAGAGGCTGTATTGTTTAGTTTTGGTAGGCTTATATCACACATACTACTATTAAAAATGTATTCTTCCCCCTATAATCGTCAATCTCTATCTCTATAAATACAACTATCCTTATACAATGATTCATGTGTAATATACCAATTGTCTTCAAATTGGGTAACGCGAGCCAATGTGCAATCCGAAAGTTTTGTAATTTTTAGAAAGCATTTGAAAATAAAAATTTTGTAATTATGAAACTATATGTTTATGCGTGTATGTAAATAATATATGAAATACACGTGAATATTGCATGCATTGGATATTCCATTAATTTGCATGGGCTCGACTTGTAAAATATATGCTATATACTCTGCGAAGTCGCAATCACATGTATACATGTATATCACCACATGCATGCATGCTCATTATCTATAGAGGACACTCTGCTTTAACGTGGATTAATTCCTAGCTGCAATGAGACGATGACTCAGTTTGTCTGCACATGACGCAACATTATATCCGACATGCTTACTGGAAAATTATAAAATAATAAAAAAATTCTTTGAGGAAATGGGTAATCTGCAAATTCATTGCAGTGTACTATTGCAACTAGGCAGATTTTGTATTGAATATTTCAAGGCTTTCCGTCATGTTCAATTGAAATTGATGTAGTTTTATGGGTAGATGCTGTCTAAAAAGCATATTCTTGGGACCAATGAAAAATATGCATGCTTACACTGCAAACAGGTTCATTTATACATGGGTCCCTTGTCAGCACCGGCATATATTTTATGCTTTTATAGAGAGGATATTCTTTTACTCGGGAAACCTTTTCAGACAGGACATGTATTAAAAAACGCAGACATATATTCAGGCTTATAATTTTCTTTCTCCAACTCTGAGAAATTGTTTCCTTGAGATGGCATTATGATTAATAGCGTCATATTGCTATAACTTAAGTATAATTGGCAATTAAATTTCCAATTCCAAGCTTCCCTGCCGAACACAGTGGCAGCTGAGTTTATAAAAAAAAAATATAAAAAATGTAGTAAATATTCGGCAGTTGATAGATAGGAAAACTAAACTTAAATGCATAATAAAGCCAAGAACAAGACTTAGAAGCTCCACAATTCAGCAAAATGGCTATCAGAGCTTTCCCTGTAGGCGAACCACACCGTATAGCATTCCGTTTACATCCTAGATATTCAAACGAGTATTGCACTTACATTTCGTTCAAACACGAGCAGTATTTGAGCACATGTTCCAGAAATTTCTGGTCACCGCAAAACACGGCAGGCTTCACTGGCACGCTGGTAATGTACAGCAATCTAGCCAAGAAGCAAAAGATGATTCCTATGAAGAGCACCGCGGCGGCTGACATGTTCGAAAAGCCGCGAAGATGCCAGCACTCGGAAATAAAGTATGCTAATTCATCCATCCATTCGATAAATAAACGGACGTCGTTTCAATCTACAGTTATTATTCATTACTGTCAATATTGCGAATGTACACTGTACGGGAGTACAAGGTGAACTGCAGCGTGCCGGGTCGATAAATGCACCGTGCTGCATCAAAGACGGGAGGCAGCAGCATTGACGTCCATGAAATGACATTCAATTGTAGCGTTCAATCCTGCACGCGATCCGTAACACCTGTCTATATGCTCTCTGGAAAATGATTTGCGAATTTCGTTCAAGTGAAATCAAATAACAATCCTTTCATTCTTCTAGTTTACTTCATCGCCGCAGGCCAAATGTTACTTAACATTTTGCTCTGCCTAGCGTGCTAGCATCCTCTTCTTCTGATGAGATGACAAGGGGACCAGTCACCGTTTTCCACTATTCCCCGCAGGTGTCAGGATTTAGAAATCGCATCTAACTAGTTTTGATTAATTGCATTTTATCTTCAAACATCTCATATCGACAAAAATGCTCGCAGAATTAACAAATATATAGCATGATGCATTATGCTTCGAAATTATTGTCATATTGCGCAGATGTTAGTGGTTGATATCCCCGCTATGCTGCACTTGAAATGGACTCGTCTGGTTCTTCAGAGGCCATCCATAGTGCTGCAGGAAAAGGGTCTCAATCAATGATGGTGCAAATGGCGTTAAAAAAGAGTTGGTGCTTTTGCTTCATTACCTCTTAAATATAATTCCTTTGTAAGCTTTGTATATAAGCATTCTCTCTGGTCGAAAAACCAATAAAGAAATTCTATGGTTTTTTATTGTTATTTGGCTCATTCGTTTCTATTGTTGACGATAGGATAATAAAAAAGCATTGTTTTCTATTGGTTGGAACTGTTTTAAATTTATTGTATGATTATTGTACATCAAATTTAAAACAGTTCCAACACAAACAGCCAATACATTCTGTAATCCAGTCAATACTAAGGAATGAAAACTAGATAGAATGACAGAATCTAATAAGATGAATAGAATTTCTCTATTATTTGCTATGGAATTTTAGATCAGGGTTTAACATTAGAAACATCTGTAAAAAGGGCAGATGATAAATGTTATTATAGTTTTTCATAAAATTCAATCTTCAGATTGTTAATTTTCATTCTTCTAACCAAAATTATTACCTGTAAATATGATTCTAACTCTGAAGAAGAAATATTTTTCGTATAATATAAATATAAGTAATTTCGTTTTATGCTATGTAATTGCCGATTTTATCATATATAAAATGGATTAATGTAAATATTCATTTAAAATTAACGATATTAATGAATCTATAGAATAATCCTTCATATATAGTGCTTATTTTTTGTTTACAATGTCATTTAACCTGCTTTTAAGTTATGGTTCTATTATTAGTATAGCGAATTAATTTACAATTATGGTATAATGGTGGTAACCACCTGATGTAAATACATTTATACTTTTCTATACAGAAATGCTTTACATATATTATAGCTTGATATAACGTATCTTGAATTATACAAGATCGAATATATAGAGACCCATTCTACCGATTATGTTTTTTACTTGATAATAATTATTGGCGAGATCCTCTGAAAATCTTACAAGCCGCTTTAAATCATAATTTTAAATATATTTTTTAAAATTTCTGTTATTATTGCAAATTGCCTTATTATGTACACTGATAAAATTCTACATAATAGATCCCTTGGATTGAATTTCACTTGAAAATCATTTATCTAAAGCGCCGTATATTGCTGTAGTAGCTGCAGAGGGGCCATTCAAAAACGACGTCACATAAAGTTTAAAAAACAAGGCGGTTTGTGTTTTTAAATATTTATAAACATATATCTGGGGACGACTGGAAAAATGTAAGCTTCAATAACAAAATATGTTATCATTTAAAACTTTGTAATATGTACATGCTTTATTATTTTATATTAAAATTTTGAATTTACCTCCATTTGACGCTCCTTCCATAGCAATTCTCATACAAGCAATTGAAGTAACAACATAAAGATACATACTTACCATAATAATTAGTAATTGATGTATTTAAAAAAGATGCTAATAAATTAATTTATTCATATCTCTTATCCATATTTCGTAGTATGAAGCGTCGTTGTTCATCAGTAAACACGTTAGCTGAAGCGCCTTATTCCAAATTGGTGGGCATTCGGGAAGGACTGGCGGGAATTTCGATAAATTCAATTTAATGTACATGTACATTGTAGTTTAATTGGACAATTCACAATGCCAATTTCAGTAACTTTTACAAATAGTGTTTCGAATTCATTTATTGCCATTGTTGTAAGTAGAACTACTAAATTTATGTGTTTTTTTGTTTGTTTTAATTTTAGCTTTTGAAGCTAGTGTAAAAAAGGATGATGCCCACCCAAAAATAACTGAATTAAACCACTATAAATATGAACATAATTTTAAAAAAATTCAATTTGGCACTTTATCCTGTTATACTTTATACCAATACATGTAGATGAGCAAACCAGTACCTCCTAGTTTGTTGTCTGCTTACAAAAACTGCAATAAGTTTTTTATTATCACCATGGCACGTTGTATATCGCTTAAAAACTACTCAGGGAGCTTGGCACTTGAAAAATTCTGAAGATTTTAATTTTTACCGAGAAACACAATGACTATTACAACGCGATGATTGAATCAATTCCTTATAAATCTCCGCGGAGATGCTGGCAATGCATCAAATATAACGAACCGCAGGCTGTAATGCGTTCAAATCTGTTTTTTTGAAGGATGAAACAAGTTTGTACGGTACATTATTACATTATGTACAAATTATCTACAACGAGGAAGCATTACACATGGATAGACTTGAAGGTCACTATTATGTTGTCGCTGGGGGACAAATTTCCCAGGCTCTTGCTTTTGGTCCCATTGGTGTTCACCGAATAAGCATTGCATGGATTGCGGAAGAATCCCTCGAACGGTAATAGGTCGCCCTCGTGATCTGCCGCCTGCAGGTAGACGGGCACGCTCAGCGGCAATGTGGGGGAACTTTCCGACAACCCCGGACAGTACATTTTTGACTTACTGTTCAAGAGAGCGGAAAGCGAGGAGCTCTCCTCCAGCAGGTGTCGCTCTTCGGTATCGTCCATCGACACGTTATCGTTATTGTCACTGTTTAGAGGATGCCGGTTGCTTTCCTCGTCTCTTTGGACTTGGTTCAGCAGCATCTCCTCCATCTTGAGACACTCCGTGCTTGGGTTGAAACTGAGGGTCAGGTTGAGGTTTGGCAGGGACCGCGCGCACACCATGTCCACTAAATACATGTTATCGTTGACCGGCGTGGAAGGAGTGGTTGAGACCACCATGCTGCTGCGGAAGTTGGACGCTGTCTCGGCATCGTCTTCCGCCTCGAAGCTCTCCGAACTGGAGCAATGGTCTGTGGTGGTGGTCCCCGAGCTCTCTGCCGTGCCAGTGTATACGCTCTGCTCGGATTCTGTTTTGGCCACCCTCTCGTCATCCTTCGGCATTTGCACGTGTACGCAGCACGGCACCGGAACGGTGAACTCGTGGCATTCTTCGCAAGCCGAGTTCAAGTCCGAGGGCGATGGCCAAGCGCAGTTCTTTGGGATGTGCGGCGTAGATTTGCAGCCGAGCATCTCGCCGTGAGTACGCTGCGATCTGGGAGCCGGAACCGTGCTGCAGCCATCCACCTTATCGCCGAAACTCACCCGCATGTCCACCAATGAGGATTGGATGCACAAGCGCTTGTTGCCGGACTCATACTCGCTGGAGAAGCTGGTGGTGTCGTTGGTGGACACCAGCGATGCGTTGCCGTAGAGCTGACCCCGGGTGTGCAGCTTCGTTTCGCTGCTTAGAGGTGCAGGAGAACGTTCCAGGCTTCCCGCGGCATCGCCGGACAAGTTCGGGTTCCTCTCCAGGCCTGCACTTCCTACCGTTCCAGCGCTGCCCGTGCCTGCACTCGCGCCGGTTGCATGGTTGTAGTGGTGGTGGTGCCTGTGGTGGTGGTGGGGGTGTCCAACCCGGTCTCCCGTCGGGGTTTCCCGGCCGGCCACGTTTTCAACCGAAGACGGTTGGGAGTAGGGTGGCGGAGGTCCCCACATATGCCGCGAGAGGGATCCGTAGGCAGAGAATGACAGCGGCGGCACGAAGCTGGCGTCCGTCACAAAAGGGGGCTGGTAGCGCGAGGGAGGGGTCATGTTCAGGTGGTGGAAAACTGCGTCGTTCGAGCGCCGCCGTCGACCGTTGCGTCGCGGTCCAAAGCGCGTCTCCACGCTCCAGTATGGATGCATAGCAAAGAGCGGCAAGTGGGGCGACTCGGAAGCACCGGCCGAAGCCTCGCCCCGCTCGCGTTCGTAGTCCGAGGAACCAGCCGCCTGCGCTGCACTTCCTTCGCCGGCGTCGCTAGTCGCCACAGCGGTGGCACGCTGACGGTTTCGGTTGCGGCTCCACGGAAGCCAGTTCCACCCTGACGCCCTGTGGCCGGTGCTACCCACCAGGATGGAACGCTGGGATCCTCCATCATCAGCGCCGAAGCCCATACGAGGAGCCATTCCTCTTGCGGGCCAACATCTGAAACGAATAAAGTACTCTTCAAAATACTGCATTTTAATTCCTGATTATCAAGGGGTAATTAATTACACCTGATTCACACCAACGTTGATGTAGAGCAACTGATGTGGATCAAGAAAACTTTTGCGTGTTAATTCACACCGCAGAACTCGGTATACTGTGCCCTAGCAGAACTCAGTTAAACTGGTTACATGACCTAGTATACAGCTGCTAGGGCACAGTATACTAGGTCATGTGACCAGTTTAACTGAGTTCTGCGGTGTGAATTAACACGCAAAAGTTTTCTTGATCCACATCAGTTGATCTACATCAACGTTGGTGTGAAGAAGGTGTTAGAACTACATGCAGGGTTGCCACCGATATTTCAAAACCGCCTTAACTGACTTTGCCTGACTTTTAGCACCATAATCACAAATTTTGCCTTACTTTGCCTGACTTGAGCTCAATTTGCCTGACTTTTCCTGACTTTGCAGGTCAGTGGCAACCCTGTTTATGCTCTAAACTGAAGTATCTCTTTTGAAGACACAAGACACATATTTTGCTTCTTATTTTAAAGTCTTTTTATGTATCTTTTTTTCCATATTGCTACTCACCTATCGCTGTTGACTTCCCACGGTTGCCAGTGGTACACATCATGCGGCGCTGCAAACCCGTAGTCGTCGTAGCAGTTGCAATAAAGAGGATGGGATGGCTGTCGATAAAAAAAATGTCGCCTCATTTCCAGCTAAAAAAAAAGTTGGTTTTTAAAAAAATGGCCCTTGTTGAGAAAGGAGAATGACCGGAGGGCACGCGATGCTCTCGGAATCAATTATAACAATATGCCATCTCATGCCGAGGTTATTAAAACGGCTCGTGCTTTAAGATTTCAATGGCAGAGTAAAGATGTTGCTTACTTGCTCCCAATACATCTTTTTCTTCTCGTGACTCAACAACTGATACACGAGCATGGACGAGAAGATGCAGACGAGGATCCCGATGACCGAAAGTCCGAACATTGCCCGCAGGCAGGTGTAGAGGCTCCCGTGAACGACTTCGCAATCGGGGGTGTTGTTAAAAACGTAACGTGCTGCACCTGGAAGGGTTTAAAGTGGTGTTTGACAAACGATGATTGATAAATAACCAAAAAATCTTGGAAAATAGAATAAATCGAAGTCACCCTTTCCCTATGACCCACCTTCTTCATCTCCGATTCCTGCAAAACAGGTGCATATTTTTGATTTCTGAGTGTATACGCACTCTCGCAACGTCTGCAAGCGGTTCATGTGGATCACTGTGGTGGTCACCGTAATCACCACGCAGAGCACGGCACACACCAGGCAACAACCACCTGCCAGTTTGATCTGTAATTGAAGGAAAAAAAATTGTAAGTTGCACACCTCTAATATTTTGATATCATCTGTGTTTGGACTGAGTCTGTTATGTCCTGGTGGTGCAACTTAAAATTGACCTCTTGATAATTGAAAGAACATAAGTGAAACAGATGGAGACTTCCGTAAAAAAAAAATGGGAAAATTATGTTTATTAAATAAAATTTGCAATTTCACGACCACCTGCCACTCACCAAATATGCGTATCTGTTCCTCCTCCTCGCAAAGCACATGACCAGTAGGCCGGTAATGATTAACTGAAAATGAGCAATTAATAAACGTGTGAGTAGGTTGCGTGCTGTTTGCCAATTACACATCTGTCATTAAAGCATCAGGAATGATTTTTTAAAAACGTGTTCATTGCAGTGGAACGATGAATGAAAATGCTAGCACAGAGATGCTTACCACGACTGCAGGTGCGTACGTGGGGATGGTCTCGAAATACTGAAGCGATGAGGTATAATAGTGTAGTGTGAAGTAAATGATGATGAACACGACTCCGAGCATCACTGCAGTGCCTCCGCATATGCAGCACAGGATTACATATTTTTTGGTCCATGATTTCCACCAAGGAACAGTACGACCTAGTCGTGACAAAATAAACAAAAATTACGTTACTATAAAGAACATCTTGAGAAGCATTTACATCTAAATTTTGGAGACATGACAGTTATCCCATTTGCATCTTCCCGAAATAGTTGGTGTGGATCCTAGGCTAAATTCATATTTCAATAGAGGATTTTACTGAAAATTTGACATAGTTTTCGTACAGTTTTTCCCCTTAATTGAAGTCTTTTAGCTTCTAATTATTTTAATGGAAGAGCAATTTACTTTCGGCAAATGGAAAAAAAAAATCAATGCCTTTTTTAATATAAATGTAGTTATGCGGTTGCACCGGAGTCTGGAGAATCTAATACCATGCGAGTATGTTAATTCCCCTTATACATCTCGCGTATTATAATTAAAATTTAATCAATAAGAGTTTTGGGGCTATAAGGCAATCCTCCGTTTGCTGGTATTTTCCATAAAAGCATTTGAACATTTTTAAAGGCCTGTGTTTCCATCAACTTCTTAATTTTCTCCTGGGAAATGTTCGTTATTATTTAATGACTTGTAAAACATTTGCTATGTGTAACGCAGATTAAACATTAAGGCAGCGCCCATTTCATGGTAAAATCTAAACGTTAACCGTGTTTTATAGGCTCGTTTTTCGGAGATGCTTGTTAAAAAAGATGCGAAGCAACATTGAAATTAGCATTAAAAATTCGCATTAGGGTAGAGGGCTATAAGCATTGTTTTAGTTATTATTTTTGTGCATGAGGTAATTTTCATTTTATCAAAGAGGCTACAAGCCTACATTTTTATTGAAAATCGTTAAGCACGTAGCCCTACATGTAAGGTGAGTCTTAAGAAATGCTCACTATAGATTATAGTAGTTCTCAAACCTCTCCTATTTCCCAAGTCCACATTTTCATTTTCAAAATGGCTAGACAATTTTCTAGTTTTCATCAACAATTGTTATAAATAATATGAAAAAATGTCCAACTTAAAATTGTTTCGCATTTCGTTTCCAAGATTGAATAAAATACAAGTACATGCACATTTATATGTATATTTGTATACGAAATTTAAACTTGAACATATTTCCGGAATAATCAAACAAATGACTAAAGGATAATGAATGACTATAAAGTTCAAAGTATGATATGTTGTTTCATAGCAACTTCCGACATATATGACGTCAACCACTTGAATTAGAAAATAATAATCTATGCTAATAGAATATTCATAACATATATAGATTTTAGTTGAAAAGATGTACCAAAGCTGTGAAGTATGTGGATTAGTAAAGGCGCCTCAGTAGAATTTTAATAGATTATTTTTTGCCATTATAATTCCTACATACATGTACTTAGGCAAATACGTTTTATTGAAATAAAACGTTAAAGAGGAAATTACTATCCTTAATATCCAATTTTCAAATATGTTAACTAGCCGCCAACATCGACATGATTACAGGAACCGTTTATATAAAACACTCGTATGGATGCACATTGTATATTGTATACGAGGAAATTGTATTGCTTCGGGGTTTATGGCAATAGCTTCAATTTTCGTCATTTATATTTGGATAACAAGCAATTATGAATCACGTGCGTTGGTGATCCATGTTCAAACCAGTTTCCTCTCATTGACTATAGACTAGTACGTTTATATCCCAATTGCAGTTATATAACCACATATAAAACATCATAATGACATGATTACCGATATCAAGAAACTCGTTAATTTTAGTGCAGTGTGATTTTCAATGCTTTGTTAATGACCATTAAAGTTACTCTAATAATACATGTATAAGATCATTTTTATGCTTCATATATAAAATTCCAAAATTACCCATTTTGATTTGCTAATGAAATACACAACATCTTGTGTCGATCTTAATAGTCAATCAACTTTCATGTTCCCAAACCATGCAAGATTAATGCAAGGGTCGTCCATTAACGAAATGTTGCTCATTCCACCATCACATTTTCAAAGTCATCAACATAATGCTTTATCTATACCGGTCTGTATAGGCTATTAACTTACTTTCAGTTACATGAAAAAGTTCACTAATGGTATACAACCTAGTTTTTTTTTCTCTAAAAAGTGGATGCGGAGTCGATGGCAGAGAGTTCAATCAAATGAAATCAATTGCATCACATTACATTATATTTTTTTTCTTCATTTCCCTTTTAGGAAATTGCTGATCATAATGCAAGTCAAATTATCCTCCTTGTCACTCTGCAAATGTCAAACGTAAGTGGTGCGGCGCCACTGTAATTGAAACGAAGTCTCGTCCAATTTGCAATAATTGAGACAAATGGGCCCAGTTGTGCAATGCCAGAGTGATATTAAATATGCAAGGTTCTTGTTTGTGCCATGCTAGAAAATGGTTCGCTCTACATGCGCCATCCTTTTGCTGAAATTAAGATGAGATATGCGAGGGCATAAAAATGCTCGCATGGATGCATTTTTGTCAAGTCACGCTATTTGCAAAAACCGATATCCATTTAATAGAGGGGAAAATCAAGCAGTTATTAATTTCTCCGCCCAATTACCCAGAAATTAACACCCCTCTGGACAGGCGGCCTAGATTCCTTGAGGACCGTGACTATCCACATTTGGCCATCTGATGGCAAGAATTCATTAGGCTGACAGCCCTTGTTTTTGATCAATGTTATACCATGGCACTTGTCATTTTGTATTCCTGTTGCGTGACATAGTTTTCACCAAGATTGTGTGATCAAACTTGCGATCATGTAATCGTATACATTTTGTATCACATGTACGTAAGATGTTTTTCCCAGTATATCGTCTGAAAATCACAACACGTCAAACACGGTTGATGCAAAAAAACTGACTCGATTTACAAAGTCACTTTCATTTGTTGCTTACTGGTAATTGGAAAAGATTGGTCAGAATGCTTCTAAAAATTGTATAGCCTTGAAGGCAAAGTAAGCATGTTTTACAGAATTCTAATTATATGAAACCTTATACGTGATGATGAAGTCATGATGAAATTTGCAGTTTCTGCATGGCATTTATTGTTAAAGCAGTTCTAAATGAAATACTACTATCTGTAACTTTATTTTGTATATATAATGTTGCTCGTTTTTCACATTGGCATAGAAATGAACGTTTAGATAATTTTCTGAAATTTACTCTGTGGATAAAATGCGTGACCACGCCAAATTTAAAACGAACTTTACTGAAGCGCCGTTTCGATATGGCCACTGAACACGTGATGTGTATACATGCACAATCTGTCCGATTTTGTTCATCTAATCATTGCATGTACGCTGTTCATATACAATATACTGTATCAGTGACTTTATATGGTGCATTTATAACACCAAGATTGTGGCCAACGATGCCCTATACTGTAAGACCCTTATACGATCGTAATTCTTGAGCACTTTAAGGTGAAGATTTGTGAATTACACGGGGCATTAACCATGATGATGATATTTTGAACCTCGCTGACACCTTGATCGATTATCATCACCTTAAATCCTTCCTTTTTTTTTTTTTTTTTTTTTTTCCTGATGCTAAAATATGGTATTTTCCCCTTTAAGAAGGGCTTATATCCTCGCACTCCACAAAGTGCGTGTAAGGTTTTTCCACAATGGCTGTTTCACCCATGCAATCTTTTTTTTTAATCTTAAAAGAGATATTAAAATACGGTTAGAATAATAGAAGCTAGAAGCATGTTTCTGGGAAATTGCGATATAAATTTGAAAAAAAGTAGGATAGCGAGGAGCAATCTTCGAAAATAATGCCTTCGGATGTATGCGGAATTGCACCACGTAAACCATATTTATTAGATTTGAATGTGGGATGGAGGATCATGGCAGAAGCACGATTGACACACTTTGGTGCAAGAGTCCCTCTCTCATTGGACGTTGCCATGGCAACCAGGGAGGCTGCTTCCAGAGGCAGTTGCCCTGGCGACGCTGAAGCACATCACGAGGTTTAAAAGGAGTTTTCGGTGCTATGTGCGTGTGGTTTTTATGATAATCATCATGGTCTCATGGCAAGAAAAGACTATTAAAGAAAACATTAAATGCAATTGATATCCACGCAGACCTAGTGATGGTCACGCCAGGCTTTTTTTACATTAACGAGATGCAATTAATGTGGACACTTTTTAAGATGGTGACATCGTACCTAATTGGAACATGGCCCAGTTGGGATGTTCTAAAAAAAATTGTCCGCATTTCCTAAATGGTTATGCCTTTTCACTGTTTATTTTTAAGATAAAAATGAAGTGTTATCTTTACTTGTCTTCTGTTCTTTTAGAACTGTATGATATTTGACTTTTGTCATGGTCTTTTGACATTGTATTTTCACTCAGTGTCCAGTGAAATTTGGCAGAAAAAAATCAAACAAATATTTCATGACACTGAAGAATACATTTTGGAATAATTTTACAATTATACAATAATACGAGCGTACATTATAGAATAATTTTATATAATTAATTAAGATTGTTTTTTAAAAGATCTTAGCATGCATAAGCTGGTCTTATACACGAATTTCCAGCATAATCCCTGACTATTCTGAGGTGCTAAGCTTCAAGTAAATTCCCGACTTTCCACGTTTGTGTATCCATGATGTTTTCGAAATTTTTCAATGGTGAATCGCATAGCCTATGTTAATATGGCATGTTTCCAAATGATGCTCTCGTCCTATAGTCATTAGATAAATTTATGATGGAAATTAAATAAATATTGCCGATATTATACACTTCCCAAGAGTGGGATAAAACCATGAGAAAAACTGGCAATGGCTTAATTGGCGCGTGAAAAAATCACAAAACTATAGCGTTATTCCGCATCATTGCAATTCCAACATTACCACGCCCTTTTTAATCCAATCTTTAATGGCAATCACAACGTGTCTGTGTTCTCGTGGGCATATTTTCTATGTGGCTATGTGGCATTGTTTAGAACACTTATAAGTGATGCAGACACCATTTTCATACAAGGACTGGCCGATCATCTTCAAACGAAATAATATGCATACTCGACCACTGCCAGCGGCTGCTTCCTAGACAAATGCCTTGCATTTCAAAGTTTGCACTATTAAAAATCGATATGTTCGCGGGTCATTACAGCAACTTGATATATCAAAGATCATGCCACAGGTACACCGTTTAAAAATTCGTTTAAATCCCATAAAATGCACTTGTCACGATGAAGGTGGCGGAAACGCTAATTTTAATAGGCCTACCCTATGCAGCCATGCCATATACTGTTACATGCATTTATACTGAATACGAAATGGTCAATAATTTACGTTGGCAGCATATACAGGGTTCTCAGAGCAATGAAATTATCAATTTTCCTGAATTTTCCAATTTTTAAGACAATTTTCACTTGCTGTCCTTACGATTGGTAATTAAAAAATACAGGTATGACAATATGTACATGTATATGCATGCATACCAATTTCTTGTCTTGTTTATGAAGGAAGTGGTTTCAGAACATAATTTATAATGGATATTAAAATGAGTTTCAAAGGGAATTCCCCCATTTTCATAGATAATGGGTTGCATGGCTGACCTTTTTGACTTTTGTGATAACTTGTAGGCCTACTGGCTATATGAAAGCAAATTGAATGGACAAGGTCCGCATTACAAAACAGCGCATGCGCGAGTAGGTATCGCCACGTAGTGGCAAATAAAAATTGAAAACTTA
>JAQGCC010002278.1:0-19092 GCA_034698905.1 Xestoiulus laeticollis | reverse complement strand
CTGAATCATAGTTATCCTGTGAGGATTCCAGACAGGAGCGCAATACTCTAACATGGGGCGAACCAGAGTCGTGTAGCGCCAGTCTACGCTACATTTTCCGAACATTTTCCGAACATGTTGAACAAATCTCAGGCGTTGGTTCGCTGCCCCGATAATCTTTGTTAAATGATGATTCTAACAACAGACTTCTGATTTCTGTACAACAGACAGTCACGGGACCAACAAAGTCGTTATACAGAGAGGACGTGTCCTTAGAGGAGGGTATAGAAATTAAAAAAAACAAACATTATACACACTAGGAGTACTCACGTTGCTAATCTTAGTGCTTTTTTTGTCTACATTCGGCTAATTTGATTGATACTAAAGCTGAGAGGAGCTAATTTCCTGTTTGACTGACACAACATGTCTGCCTATACCCATCATTACATGTGATATTAAAATAAATAGACGAAGCCGTACCATTAAAACATAATCATCGGTGTAAAATTACATAATATCACAAGCTCAGACTGTCCACTCGAGCCTCCAGCTTCAATTAATCAAAAACTTAACTTATCGTGGATAAGTGTCATCAAGTGAGCACCCCTAATTACAAAATGCAATTTAACAAAAATGCTTTTATAGTTAACCGTAACGAGCGCTATAGATAGAATAAATTTGTATAGCACACATAATAGTAATTATTATAAGAAATTAATCAAATTTCGTGAGAAAATCGAAAAGCGCTCCGTGTGAAAGCATCCTACAAGTGTTCGCTTAGGAGCGGTCAATTTATATCTTGGTGACAAAATATTGTTTGTCCGCGTCCGTTAGAGGGGTGTCTGTTGTGAAGGGGGTAACAATACATTTTCTTATACTTTGGGCAGGGGAATCCTAAAATTGTCCGCTGGAGAGGGGTGTCCTTAAGGAGGGATTTCACTATTTTTAATCACACGGGAAATGAATCGAGACATTTCTGTGCGTCGTATAACGCGAATGTATATTTATTATATAATTTGCCGCACGATTCGTTTAATAACTGTTCTAATCGTCAATTTAACGCGAGTCCGTAACCGGTGTTTTCTGTTTTGTCTCAGCGCGAGTTAGAAATCCATCCTCGTCTACTGTGTCGTTTCCTTCTTCGTCCGCCAAGTTTAGGCTAAATTTTAAGGTTCCTTTCAAGATATCTCTGACTTGTTTCATGCCGGCCAAAGCGATGAGCATTTCGTCTTCGTTTTCCAGGCTCTGTTTCAAAATGCACTCCTGAAGGCGGTCTGGAACGGACGCGACCAAACAAAAAAACACGATTTATAAGTAGGCCTAAGGATGTCTAGGAAAAGAGGCTGTTTTTAACGCTTACCTATATGGCTCGTCATTTTAACGGCACAATAGGAACACATGGACCGCGTGCCCTGCAGCTCGCTTTGTAGATCCGCAGTCGAAACCTACATGTACGTAAAAATACGATGAGAATATTGAAAAATGTGAGCACTAACTATTTATGTAAAAATAAGTGTTTTCATTCTAGAGACACCCTGTACATCAAGGTTTTTTGTACAGGATGCCCTAAAAAATTTAAAAGTTAACAATTATGGGAAAATGTTTTTAACTCCTTTAAATTTTGGAAACACTCTGTACGACGAGGTTTTTGTACAGGGTGCCCTAAAAAATTTATAGATAACAATTATGGGAAAATGTTTTTAATTACTTTAAATTTTGGAGACACTCTGTACAACAACAACGTGTTTTTGTACAGGGTGTCCTAAAAATTTGTATTAAAGATTTATAGGAAAATCTCAAAGGGAAATTTTGGAGACACTCTGTACGACGAGGTTTTTGTACAGGGTGCCCTAAAAATTTATAGATAACAATTAAGGGAAAATGTTTTTAATTCCTTTAAATTTTGAAGACACTCCGTACAACGAGGTTTTTGTACAGGGTGCCCTAAAAATTTATAGTTAACAATTATGGGAAAATGTTTTTAATTCCTTTAAATTTTGGAGACACTCTGTACAACAAGTTTTTTGTACAGGGTGTCCTAAAATTTGTATTTAAGATTTATAGGAAAATCTCAAAGGGGTGGGTGGAAGGAATATTTTTAATTCAAATTATGGAGACACTCTGTACGACGAAGTTTTTGTACAGGGTGCACCCTAAAAATCGTATTTCAGATTTATCTCAAAGGGTCTTGGGGAGGGGGGGTACGAGGCTTTCGTACACGGTGTCCGTTAATTTCTATTCAATATTTATAGAAAAATCTCGGAGGGAGGGTAAAGGGGAATGTTTTTGTACAGGGTGTCGTAACAAATTTGTATTGAAGAATTATAGGAAAATCTTAATATTTTTGGTTCCTTAAAATTTTGGAGACACTCTGTACAACAAGGTTTGTGTACAGGGTGTCCTAAAAATTCTTATCGCCGTATAGCAATGTGAAAATTTTTCACAAATTACACCCCAAAAAAAAAATGTAATAAAAAAATTGTCTTAAAATTAGTCCTACCTGTTTTTGTGATCCCTGTTTCCTAGAGTGCGGCACAATCTTCACCATTTCCTGTTTGGCTGGCTTTTCCGCGGCGGCGCTGCTGTAGCTTTCGTTGGCAAAAGCCGCCGCCGCCGCTGCCTTTCCCTGGTGGCGGTTAGCGCGGATCCCGAAGGCTCGAGGAAGCGTCATGGATCTTTCCTCCAGGAATCCCGCTTTTCCTCCTCCCTGTATGGTCCTCATTTCTGTTTCTATTTCCGTGAGTGCTGGATTGGACCTGGATATGGACGCGCTGTTCTCCAGATCTTGGGACATTTTGCGGATGGCGGAATCCACGGCCTCGACGTGGGCGTACTCTCCTAAATTCGAGGGGATTGAAAAACCAAGTTGCACTCGGGGTGAATTTCTGTAAAAGCCAGAGTCTAAATAGATTTCGATTTAGGTCCCTACCTGTGTCGAGGGGCGGAGACTGCGGTTCCGTTGTTCCCGGTTCGCTGGACGAATTTCTGCTCGCGTTGGGACCTGGATAATTGGTGGGCCCCACGACGAGGCTCTTGGGTCTATTGGTCACTTTACGCTTCAAGGAAGAGATTCCGGAAAGCACGCTAGCGTTGTTGGTTTTCCTGAAGGTTGAAAAAAAAAAAAAAAAGAAAAAAAAGTGGGTCCTTATCGGAAATTTACTTGTCTCGAAATGCTTTACTAGAATTAGTTTTAGGTCTCGGGGACCATAATGAAAGAAGCGCTTTTTAGGACTTAGAAACCAATTTCAGAAAGATTTCTAGGTCTCAGGGACCATATTGAAAAATGTTTTAGGACTTGGTAGTCATATCGAAAATGTTTTAGATCTTTTGGGACCATATTGGAATTGTTTTAAGTCTCAGAGACCCATATCAGAAAGATTTCTAGGTCTCAGGGACCTGTTTTAGGTTTTGGAGGTTCATATCAGAAATGTTCTAGATCTTTTGGGACCATATTTCAATTGTATTAGGTCTCAGGGACCCTTTTTATAAATGATCTGTCTTTTGGGACCATATTGAAAATGTTTTACGACATGGAGGTGATATCGGAAATGTTCTAGGTGTTTTGGGACCTAAATTGGAGTTGTTTTGTCTCAGAAACCATGTCAGAAATGTTCTAGATCTTTTGGGACCATATTGGAATTGTTTGGGCTTTAAAGGTTAAAGGTCTTTTGGGACCATATAGGAATTGTTTTAGGCCTCGGAGACCGATTTCAGAAAGATTTCAAGGTCTCAGGGACCATACTTAAAACGTGTTAGGTCTCAGGGATCATTTTGGAATTTATCTATGTCTTTTGGGGCCATTTTTGGATTATTTTAGGTTTTGGAGGTCATATCAGAAATGTCCTAGATCTTTTGGAACCATGTTTTACAATTGATCTGTCTTTTGGGACCATATTGAAAATGTTTTACGCCATGGAGGTGATATCGGAAATGTTCTAGGTGTTTTGGGACCTAAATTGGAGTTGTTTTGTCTCAGAAACCATGTCAGAAATGTTCTAGATCTTTTGGGACCATATTGGAATTGTTTGGGCTTTAAAGGTTAAAGGTCTTTTGGGACCATATAGGAATTGTTTTAGGCCTCGGAGACCGATTTCAGAAAGATTTCAAGGTCTCAGGGACCATACTTAAAACGTGTTAGGTCTCAGGGATCATTTTGGAATTTATCTATGTCTTTTGGGGCCATTTTTGGATTATTTTAGGTTTTGGAGGTCATATCAGAAATGTCCTAGATCTTTTGGAACCATGTTTTACAATTGATCTGTCTTTTGGGACCATATTGAAAATGTTTTACGCCATGGAGGTGATATCGGAAATGTTCTAGGTGTTTTGAGACCTAAATTGGAGTTGTTTTGTCTCAGAAACCATGCCAGAAATGTTCTAGATCTTTTGGGACCATATTGGAATTGTTTGGGCCTTAAAGGTCCGTTAGGACCATATTGAAAACGTTTTAGGCCTTGGAGGTCATATCAAACATTCTCTAAGTCTTTTGGGACCATATAGGAATTGTTAAAGGCCTCAGAGACCATGTCAGAAAGATTTCTAGGTCTCAGGGATCATTTTGGAAATTATCTGTCATTTAAGGGCCATATTTGGATTATTTTAGGTTTTGGAGGTCATATCAGAAAGAGTTTTAGGTCCCAGGGAGGATCATATTTAAAATATTATTAGTTTTAGAGGTCATATTGGAAATGTTTTCTAGTCCAACCCACTTAGAAAGGCCCTAACCCTTCTGGACGAACTGGGTTCGGTCAGCAAGCGAATTTAGGCCCTTAACATACATGTTAGCGGTCTTTTGCCTTAGTCCGAGAGGTGCTCTGTGGATGTCCGGCCTTCCGCCGACGGTCGGAATGTGGTGAAGCATGTGGTGGTTGTAACCGGTCGGCCTCGGATGTTTCTGCAATTTACCACAAAAAAAAAAAAAGATAACTTGTGTTAAGAGACGCAACGTTCTGCAAGATGGCATCTCGCGCGGACTCACCCTCGGGTCCCTCAAGTGCAGCGCCATGTCGATGATGTAATGTACGTCCGTCACCGTCGGATAGCGCATCAGGTATCCGAGGCACGTCGCGTAGTCGCTGGATAAGACTAAACGGAAAGTTTAAAAATGTTACGTCGGTGAAACGCAGCAAAATTGTCCTCAGTTTTAGAAATAGACGCGAGGGGGCGTTCTTACGCGGGGTTCGGATGTAAATCAGCATGGATATGAACACGTAGTCGACCAGTCCGAAGTGCGTTCCGTCGGCGAAAATCACGTCCCAGATCACGAGCAGATCCTGAAGGGAGAATTCTCGGCCGAAGAGGAGGCGCAACCAGCGGCTTAAAAGTCGAAATGTGAAAAAAACAGGACTTTAGATTTTTGGCCCAATCCCGGCATTTTTTTTTAAAAGAATTAAATCCGGATTTTCGCATCCGCAAACTCTTGGAAGAAACTTACATGCCGTAGATCTGCGGCGCGATCTCCATTTTTTCGAGGTGGACGTAGAGATCGTGGTCGTGTCTCCGTAGCAGCAGATCGTGGATGTAGGTTAGCTTAGAGATAATGATATTGTATGCATTGACATCTTGCGGACGTGCAAAAGGTCTCAGGCTTAACAAGGACAACTGCGACCACAAAAGCGAGTTGTGCGAGAGAAGGAGAAGAAAAACAGGATAAAGTCTCGGCAGAACCGGAAATGAAAAGCGCCAATTCCTTAGTTAGTAGCGGGAGGGGAAAAAAATATAGACTACTATCGGGTTTTAGTACTAGAAGGGTGATGCCGGAAAATGAGGCATCGAGAAGGTTTCTTTCGTAAAATTTAATATGTGACGAGGAACGGGGGTTTTATTGAATTGTAACCCACTGTCGTGTAGGGGTTCTTTTGACTTTGTTTGTTTTTTATGTTTAGGGGAGAGTGGGGCACATTTGAACATTTTTTGAAAATGTTTTTCAGCTGTTTAAGGGGGAACAAAACACCTTTAATATGGGGAAATCGTAGAACGAATACAGCTCTTGTTTTAATTTAAATTTTTAAGAAAAAAAAAAATTTGTAAATATTCTTTAAATATTTCTCTACCATTTGACGTTTTTCTTTTTTTTTATACATTGTCGGTTTTTTTTATTTATAATTAAAAAATAAAAAAAAAATAAAAAATTTGCACAGTTTAAAATTATTTTTTTATTTTTTAATTTATAAAAAAAAACTCCAAAAATATATAAAAAAAGAATAACGACAAATGGTAGAGAAATATTTAAAGAGAATATTTACAATTTTTTTCTTTTCTTAAAAATTTAAATTAAAACAGGAGCTGTATTCGTTCTACGAATTTCCCCATATTAAAGGTGTTTCGTTCCCCCTTAATTGTGCTTTTTTTAAATTTCCAACACTATAGTTAATTAGTTTGTGTTTATCCCAATTTTTTCGCGAGAATCTTAATTGAATTGTTACAGTGTTTTAAATCATTTGAAATTTTTTTGAAAATTGTTCGAATGTGTCCCATGATATGGTGCAGGGCAGATTTGAACAGTTGCACTAATTACTAATTTTAATTAAAAACATGCAGATTAACCTTAACATATTCGAGCACATTGTTTATTGAAACATGTGTTTTGAGCACAAATTGAACTATTTTAACTGACTTTGTATTTGTCTAGCTTAAGACCAAAGCTTTTTGGCTAATTTGTACAATAGCACCCTAGTAATAGGCTATTATGAAAAAAAAAAGAGGCATGCACCACGATCACTACATATAATATGTACAAATTTGAACATATTTAAACTATTTGAATGTTTAATTTATGCAAAACTTAAATTCAAACAAATATAAATAGTCAATTGTCCCATGGAAATGTGCCCCAGTCATGCTGTTTTAAAAGTGCCTCACATTGCATCACGAGGCTTAGCGCTTTCAATGGCCATGTGCAAGTGTAATAATCTTAAATGCTGACCAATCCATAAAATACTCCATGCAAAAAACTACATATAGGTGTACCATTGTAACCAATTCTCGTTAGAAATAGACCCCTGTAAAATATTGCTATTTTTGTATTGAAAAATGAGTTTACCTGTCTAAAAACACGGATTTCCACCAACTTGAAACTACATCCTAATATGTAGTTTTGGTGCTGCCATATAAACATTTTAAATTAATTTTAAAGAAACACCCTGTCTACAATAATCTTAATGTTCAAAATATGCCCCACTCTCTCTCCCCTATCCTATTCCTCGATTGCCGAGCGGGTTATTGTACTCAAATATGATACTCTCTCGCTTCTTAAAATTCGCATTTCGTAGAAATTTGTTCGAGATTAAAGCTAGGAAGACTTATAAAGTAGTTTTTTCTAGCGGTTTCTGAAGTGATAGGTTTCTAAAGTGTCGCTAGCGACTACTGGAACGCATCGTAGCAAATTTTATAGTTTCTTAATAAGGGCAAAGACTAGTTTCTCACCTTGGAAGGATTAGTATCGCGTATGAGGTACCACGCTTCAACGTGGTCCATCATGTTACAAAACATGGAACTGGAAAAAAATAATAATTACGAGCGATCAATTAAACGGGGGAAACAGATTTAAAGTAGAGCGATTAACGTGTTTTACGTAAACTTACTAAGCATCGTGCTCCAGGAACGAATCGTTTAATAAATACTTTAAAGTTTCTCTGGAAAAAAAATAATTAACGAGGTTCGGTATTTTAATTATTATTAACATTTAGCATCGCGAATAAGTAAAATAAAACCGCTCGAAAGCAGTTGATGAAAACATTAATCAGACTTTTAGCGAGAACTTTGACATTAATTCTAGTCGTGTTAAAATTAAAATTAACGGCCGGCAAAACGTCAAATAATAATTTCTTCGATAAATTCATGCTTACTTTTGGTATTTTTCAAAAAAACTGAAAATAAAACAAAACGTAACTTAAAAATCGTGCTTTTTTTTCCGCTTCGAACATTCCGAAGAAACTTAAAAATTAAAACCTAGTTTACATATTTTAAGTTTTGTTTTAAAAGCTTACTCTGTAAAATCTATTTCTTCCGCGTGTAGAAACGCTTGTTGATCGGAATGTAGGACAAAAATAAGAGGCGCTAGAAGTTCGTGCATTCCCTAAATTATATAAAAACACATTGCTTTTTTAAAATACCGAACATTTTGGAAATCATACTTTCGATAACCAACATTTACCTGTCGATAAGATATCTGTGGGTGCTCCCTGGCGTAACAAAACAAGATATTGACCATAATTTCGCGAACTTCGGGCGATTGAAAATACTCTATTTCCGGGAATCTGAAATACCTGAGAAGTTAAAACATTCAAAAATGTTTGATCGCTTTCGTTTCGGCCGAATTTTACGACTTACGTTCTGATTACGTCTTGATTAATAGTTAGTTTGAGATCCGTGTCTTGAAAATACTGATTCCAAGGACTCTGAAATGCGTAAAAATTGCATTTAACGTTTAAAAAACCTTCGTTAAAATATGGTTTTAAAACTTTAGACTTAAACTTACGGCTTCCTCTTGAGATAACGGATTGTTGATTAGCGCATCTACTGACTTGGTTCCCGTTCTCGGATTAATCAAAATCTTAACAGAAAATCTTTGTTAAATATTAAATCTACTATTTTGAGTTTTAATTTAAGTTAGTTACCCTAGATTTAAGTTCGTCGTAATGAGAGTGAGCCAATCGAGAAGCTGCCAACCATTGAGACTGATCCTCGGGCAAACAATGCAGAAAAACCTTTAAAAAATAATCAATTTTTGTGCATTTCGGACTCGTTTTTATGTTTTAAGTTTTTAAAAAAACTGTTCAACTTGCCTTCCAACAGATGCTGCGGAAACGGCAGCTTCTTAGACCGCCCGTTAACGCTCTGTTTCTGATCAGAGACAGGTAATTTCCTTCTTTGAATAGTTTAGTCCATTCGTCGCTGAAATTTACCCAAATTCAAATTTAAATGTCTTATCAAAGTCTTAACTGATATTGATGCAAGATAAATGATCCAAGATGATTTCAAAAGTGTGTGAAGCAACGTACAAATAAAATTGAGATCCGTTCATCGTTACGATTGCTTCTTCGGGTTTTAACGGTCGACTTGAAAACGGTAAACTCGATTCGACCGCTTCGATAATCACGATATCGTCATCGTCTCGCGAATGTATCGTACTTGCGTCTGAAAAATAGGGTTTCAAAATCAGAATTTTACGTTTTTGAAACTTTATTTTTGCATAGCTAACTGTTATCAAAAAATTATTTGTCAGCCCCCGTGAATTACAACCGAATAACTAGAATAGTGTTTAGTTTTTAATTTTCTGCATATTTATGAGCTCGTAAATGCGTTTTTGTAAAACATTATTTCAATTTTATTACAATTGAATTGTCAATATCAATTTTAAAAAATTACGTATTTCCAATTCATATTTGTAAACTAATATAAGTTTTAATGAAACTTCATGTACGAGTGTTATTAATGTAAGAGCTGTAGATTTAATTTGAAAAATATTCATTTTTAACTAAAATAATATCAGCAACAGTTTTAATACAAATTTGAATTGCTATTTTGCAAATTTTTCGTTTGTTTTCCAAACAACTTTATAAATTGATAGCCTACTAGTTTTTTCTGCATTGGAGCTATTATAACATGTAGTAAACTGTTGTTAATCATAGGCTACTTGTACAATATATTCTTGCAGTAATAATTGCCCTAGTTTTACAATAAATTTAAAATGCAAACATTTGTATTAATACTAACATTACATCAACTAATTAACTGGACCCATAAACTACACGTAATATGCAATACTAAAAAACCTCTGTAGCTAAATACTAGATAATTTTTTAAATATATACATTACAGCGAACTTGTGTACAGATTTTGCCAAGGTTTTAAGCAATTCTGAATATATTTTTTGCATGTTTTCAACTGCTGTAATGTAAGCTTAAGCTACCTGTTGTCTTTATACCTACACTAGCTGCTACACTACCACAAATAACAGCAACGTGGCTAACTGAGGTGACCTAACATATGACCTCACTATTGTCAACATAAACAACACCTATATATTTTTTATATAATGTAAATGAAATTATATAAGACGAACCCTGCAATTCTTGTTTTGAATGAACTTCCATTTTTTCCATTTGAAAAGCTCCTTGACAACAGATTTGTTATCTTCTTTCGTCCATTACATAACAATCTGTCGATGACATTTGCCACAAAATGTTGTCCTTTAATATTCTATCCCGAAAGCAACGAATGCTGTGTAAATAAAACCACATTTAAGAGACAAACAGTACACAAATTTAATTTGTAAATGGGGTTGAAATAAAGGTCAAATTGAGTCGTTCATAAATGGAACGAGCGTTCCATTTTCATTGATCATTCAAATTTTGCTACAAATAACGTAAATTTAGGATTACTATGAACTGCTGGGAGGCATAAATCTATTTGCATTACTAGTATTTACTGTTACCTTGAATCCAAACTCAAAAAATGCCGAAATTTGGACAAAATACCGTCTGCAAACGCAGCTGGCGTTATCGAACGGACGCCATTTTGTATCGATATTAACTCTGTATCGATAATTGAGCGAATCGATATCAAGTTTAATTTTCTTATTAGACTCAGTAATGAACAATGATATAAATGAAGTAAGTTTGGAGGTGATAAAAAACACTAGTTTAGAGCTTGGAAAAGGAATACAAAGACTTTTTTATATACTAACACCGTCGGAATTAAGATTTAAATAATATCGATGTTATCGATGCTTGTATCGATACTAGCGATTATACGGAGTCCTGTAAGGCTAGTTTTTAAGAGGCTTAAAACGGGAAAACATTATCTTATTGCAGTATAAAAAAATAACTCACAGAAAACACGAGAATATGACATATAAGAGTAAAAGAAGGAAATGCATCGTACTCAATAACTAATATTAGAATAGGCTAATTGACAATAATTAGCCGTAGTCTAGAAAAAAGTCAACATGAGCACTAGGAGTCTCTGTACCTACGGAGCCTCACAAGGACGTGGCTATGGTTTTAAAAACATGAAATTTGATCGCTCGAATTTGATGCAAAAAAGTGGCTTAACAAATTAAAATATAAGGAAAACTTATAAATAGAAATTTGAGCACTGTGAGGCTCCGTAGCTAGAGCCTCAAATAGCATCATTTTGCTGTCATAGAGATAAAGAAAACAAAAAACACGAAATTCGATATAAAAAAGAAAATGAAGAATTTATATACATAAATATATATGATCTTTAATTAATGCTCTAGCCCAGCTTTCCAAAAGTACTATACCAAATTAAGGACATATGTTATTGATGTTAATCCTAGAATGAAAAAAAGACATTTGACCCTTTCGTGACTCCGTATAAAAAAAACATGGCTGTCTACGTGTCAGAAAAAAACAACTTTCCGTAAATTATAAGGTAAAACAGGATGTAAAATAATGAAATTTGATTTTCTATTATTGTTATTAGATTGTCAAGAATAGGTTTAATGATACTGTTCGTTTCGTTTGCATTTCCCTCGGCGTTATTTTCGATAGCAAGGACAAATTCAAATGGAACATAGAAATGGAATAGGCCTATACATGCATATACTGTATTATGGCTTTGCTAAAATATGAATTTAGGTCATTAGATATAATAAGTAAGTAGGATAAGTTCAAGTTCGTCGCTGTTTAGTTATATAGATTAACTCGTCAGTCACGTTATCATTAACCGATACTTGTTTTTGTGACCTCAGAGCGATGGGAAACCTGATTAAGCGGTGATAAAAAAGCAACGCTATCTTATGTGGCATGGGAAAGCAAGAAGAACAGAGCAATATGTGAATTTGTCTGCTCAAGACTTATGTTTGAAATTATAATAAGGAGTCTGGAGGATTAATGAGGATTAAAGATGTCGCTTAAAGATGCTTTTCACGCTTTCGATGGACTCAGGGCCATGTTTTATGCCATAACACCGGCCGAAAGCTATTTCAAAACAACAAAAGATGTCCCGGATTATGTGCATCAGGTAAAATTTAACCTGGTTTTACTACTTTTAAATTATTGGTTAGAGCTGGTTATCTTTTATGTGGTATTTACGCACGTGTCTGGCGGGTTTAGAATCGTCCAAAAGCAGCATTCGGTAAAGGGCCTTTAGTTTAGGACTCGAGTTAGGTCCTTTAGTTTTTCTGAGGTTAAATGTCATAAAAACTGAATGATGACTGAATAACTATCGATAAATGATGCGGTAAATGACATTTTTTTACGGTAAAAACACTGCAATTTAAAATGTAGGGGAGAGTGGGGCACATTTGAACACTTTTTGAAAATATTTTTTTTCAGCTGTTTAATTATGTTTTTTTTTAAATTTCCAACACTATATTTTTTTGTTTTACTTGTTACAGTGTTTTAAATCATTTGAAATTTTTTTAAAAAGTGTTCAAATGTGCCCCATGACGGGGCAGATTTGAACAGTTCCACTACTTTTAAATAAAAACAGACAAATAAATACCTTAACATATTTGAACGCATTGTTTATTGAAACGAGTGTATTGAGCAGAAATTTAACTATTTTAACGTACTTTGTATTTGTCTAGCTTAAGACCAAAGCTTTTTGGCTTTGTACCGTAAAACTGGGATTAAAAAAGTCCGAAAAAAGATACCAACCACGATCAATAAATATACATGTAAACATTTGAACATATTTTAACTATTTTAATGTTTAATTTATTCAAAACTAAATAAAAACAAATATAGATACGCAATTGGCCCATTCAAATGTGCCCCAGTCATGCTGTTTAAAAGTGCCTTACATTGCATCACGAGACTAAGTGCTTTAAATGACCATGTGGAAGTGTAATATCTTAAATGCTGACCTATCCATAAAATAGGCCATGTAACAAACTACATATATGTATCATTGTAACCAATCCTTTTTTGATTTGTTTGATTGGTTTGTTGATTGTTAGAAATAGACCCCTGTAAAATCTTGCAAACTTCATGTTGAAAAATTACTTTACCTGTCAAAAAACATGAAATCAATCATAACTTTGTGTGCAGGCCTTCCACCAACTTGAAACTACATCTCAATATGTAGTTTTGGTGCTGCCACATACTTATACATTTGGAATTCATTTTAAAGAAAAATTTTCTACGATAATCTTAATGTTCAATTGTGCCCCGTGTTCAAATGTGCTCCACTCTCCCCTACTGTAAAAGTGCAAACAAAGTAGTTTTCTGGACTTATTCTGGTGATAAATGTTAGAAATATCTGCAGAATATCTGAACTACTACATGCATGAAAAGTGACCTTTTTGGTGCTGTAAAAAATGTAGTAAAAGTATGGTAAATTGCAATTTTCTTGCGCTAAAAGCACAGGGATTTCAGAAATGCAATAAAATTATTTTTCTGTACTTTCTCGGTTGTTAAATAAAACATAATTATATTGCTGCATGAAAACTGAAGAAAAAGGGCAAATTTTCTGCAATTTTCGGGATGGCAAAATAGTGAACATTTTTTTTAATTTACTGCAGAAAAATTACAATTTATTTGAATAGATATTCTGTTGTGTTTGCTCGATAACTTTGTGAAGTTTGTTGTGATTTAAGTGTTTTCGGTTTTGTTCGATAACGGGGTGAAAGTATGTCGTCTAATTATATAAACGGTAATTAGTGAGAGGAAATCTGTACGTTAGCGCTTTATTTTTTAGAGTGGGAGACTATTGAACGACTCGCGAAATTTAGATAACTTGTGACTTATGTTTGAAGCCAGGGTTCTGACGATTTAGACTCTACTGTATATTTTATATGAAAAATAATTGGGTAACTTTAAACAGATTAAATTGTTGCGCATTTCAGGCCACACTTTTCTTCTTCTTGTTCGTCGTTGGGGAATATATTTATTTGCGCTGGAAAAATGGTCCTAACTCTTTTCGAACAAATGCCGGATTCTCCTCCATGAGTGCGGGAATGGTGATGCGATGTTTTCAGTGAGTTTTTTGTGTTGTTTTGTTTTCTGCTAATGCGCCCGTTAAATTGCAAACTTTCATTAAATCAACTTTTAAACATCGAAGTTTTAATATAACCTAAAGTTAAACAAAAGATTTAATTTTTTTTAAAGTTAGGCAAATACAAAAAAATGAAAAAAAAAAGTTTCATGTCTAAGGGTTTCGATTTAGTCTTAAAATTAGTTTTCAATATTTTTATTTATAAAATTCTGTAGATGGTTTTATAGATTGTGATATCTGTTTTAAATCTGCGATATGGAAAATTGAATGCCGAGCTTATCGAGACTGTATCGTAATTTATTTAAGAGTGACATTGAAAAATTTAAAACTTTCATATCCGATAGTGCACGCATAGTCGCGTACTTTATCTGACAGGCATCCCAGCCGTCCTATATTCCTATAAATTTCTATATTTTTCATGTCGTCCTAATTGTCCTATATTTCCTTAAATTGTCCTATATTTTCATTAACTTTTGTTCAGGATTGTAATAATCAAGTTGACAAACATGTCCTAAAATAGACCTAAATATTCCTGAAAGTCCTAAAATATTCCTAAATAGTCCTGAAAGTCTTAAAAAGTCATAAATATTCCTAAAAATGTCCCAAATATATATGTCCTAAAATAGTCCTCAAAGCCCTAAATACTCTATGAATAATTGTATAATTATTGTAAAAATTATGTTTCAACAGTTGCGAATTAAAAATAAAATTATATACATGTAAGGCCTACTATACATTTAAAAATTCATCATTAACTTTTAAAGTCCCTAAAAAGTCCTAAAATATAACCTAAAAAAGTCTTGAAAAGTCCAAAATATTAATTATATGAAAAAGTGTTTGCCATCCTTCAGCTATAATTCCTATATTTTCGAAGAAAATGTCCTATATTTGTCCTATATTTTTAAAGAAATGTCCTATAATTCCTATATTTTTATCCCTAAAAGTGGCTGGGATACACCTGTTATCATTTTACCAAATTTATATAATGCATGTTATTTACTATTTTTAAAAGAATGTTTCGGATTTTGGTACATTTTGGTTTTCAATAATTTAATTCGTTTAATGTTTCATAAAACCAGCAAAAATACTTTGACTACTTGAAAAAGAAATTAAAAAAGTTTATAGAAAACATCGATAGAAAATCAGATAATTTATTTTAAATCGGAAATTAAAATTCTGATACATTTTTTTAATATTGTTAGTGTTTTAATGAAAAACTGGGAAATAAGTTGCTACATTTGGCTTCACGACAACTTTCACATCGTTCAACTTCCCTGGAATTCTGCTTCAACTTGGGTCCTTTGTTTCCTCGGCGTTGATCTCATGTACTACTGGTTTCACCGGATGGCCCATGGTACGCCGAGAAAATTTTAGTTTACTCGTTGCAAAACCTCGTGAAGATAACCGGGAGATTGTTTTTTATATTTCATATATTTCTGTTTCTAAAGAGGTGAATTTCATGTGGGCGGCACATCAGGTGCACCACAGTTCAGAAGACTATAATTTGGCAACGTCCCTCCGGCAATCCGCTTTTCAACAGTGTTCGAGTTGGGTGAGCGTGTTGCTAAATTTGGGTCTTTAGCAGATTTATTAAATACAATCTACGTATTAATTTACTATTTCTTACTTCAGATGTTCTACCTTCCTCTGGCCCTGTTCATTCCGGCTCCGATGTTCATTGCCCACATCCAGTTCAACTTGCTTTACCAGTTCTGGATCCACACCGAAGTCATCGGCAAATTGGGTCCTTTGGAATGGGTCTTAAACACCGCTAGCCATCACAGGGTCCATCACGGTAAGATTAAAGCATCTTAATTTATCAACTAATTTTAACTACCATAGCAGGCATCCCGGCCGTCCTATATTTTTCTATAAATTCCTATATTTTTGATGTTGTCCTATATTTCCTATATTTTCATTAACTTTTGTACAGGTTTGTAATATCCAGGGTGACAAACAAGTCCTGAAAGTATTAAAATAGTCTTAAATATTCCTAAAAAATCCTAAATACCCTCTGAATAATCGAATAATTACTGTACAAATGATGTTTCAAAAGTTGAAGTTCCCTCATGCAGTCCAAGAAAATTCTTGATATTATAGTGATGCAGATAAGCAAATAATTGGGCATTTTATGATAAAAGCATGATGTTTGGACCTGCATGTTGAATAAGTATAAAACTGATTAAAAAACTGGCCCTGGAAGGCACCTGGTTCCCCCTAACCCTGGAAGGGGGATGGGAACCCTTTTGGAAAGTTTAAATAGGGACCCCCCAATTTTTTTTTTTTTTTTTTTACAAATTACGAATCTCATGCGCTAAAAACACAGTTAAATTTTGTCCTAATTTTGGCATAAATGCGAATTAAAAATAAAATTCTATAGTACACATTTAAAAATCCACCTTATAACTTCTAAAAAGTCCTAAAATTTAATCTAAAAAAGTCCTAAATATTAAATATGAAAAAGTGTTTGCCATATCCTGTGCTATAATTCTTATATTTTCTAAGAAAATGTCCTATAAAATGTCCTAATTTTGGCATAAATGCGAATTAAAAATGAAATTCTATACTATACATTTAAAAAGTCACCTCTAACTTCTAAAAAAATCCTAAAATTTAATCTAAAAAAATCCTATAAAGTCATAAATATTGAATATGAAAAAGTGTTTGCCATTCCTATATTTTTATCCCTAAAAGTTGCTGGGATACCTGTAAATTTATGAACTAATTTTAACTAGTTCCTATTTCATTTTATCGTTCGTTACTTACAGGAAGAAATCGATATTGCATCGACAAGAACTACGCCGGTACGTTGATCGTTTGGGACCGCATTTTCGGGACCTTCGTAGCGGAAGGAGAAAAAGTAGTTTACGGATTAACCCACACTTTGGAGACCTTTGATCCCATTCGAGTTCAGGTAATCGCAAATGGCCCGAGACTTAAAAAGGCTTCGATTCTCCGCCTATCACATTTCCCCCCTCATATTTAGGGTCTTTATGACCTTAAATACGTTTCGACCTCTAAACTGAAAAACTTTTTTTTGAATTATTGAAACTCTTCGTCGTTGTGTTTTCAGTTATGTCATTATCTGTACATGTTGGACCTTCTTCGACAATCCAAAAGCTTGTCGGAATCATTCAGCATCATTTTCAAAGGACCGGGATGGGGTCCCGGAAAACCACGATTGGGACTCTTAGAAGATATCCCTGATGTTCACGCTCCCGTACCGAAATACGACCCTCACGTCACGAAACGACTTCAGTTTTACATGATCGCCAACTTTATAGTCGTATTTATTTGCTTCGAAGAATTTTACATGAGAAAACACGTAAGTCGCCGAATTTATTCACGTGCAAGTCGGCTCTCGATATAACGGACTGTTCTTCCTGTCCATTTCGCTGTCTCATAATACTAAATCACTGTTTATAACGAACGGCAATTCGATCTCTTAATGGTCAGCGAGAAAGAACATCCCGTTTTGCCGTAAGATTCATGTTGTCATTGATTATAAGGATCGGTTAATATCTTAAAAAACATGCTTACGCTTACGCAAGGGGTAATCAAATACTGCGAAAGCAGCTTTAGCGCGTACACACTCTCCATCATTTGGTAAAAATTGTATTTTTGGTGTTCGATAGAAGACGGAAATACTGTCTGGGTAAAAAATATGACATTTCTGGAGCTAAAACCTGACTAGGTGGCATATAAAGCAGCCAAGCATCCCAGCCGTCCTATATCTCCTATAAATTCCTATATGTTTAATGTCGTCCTAAATGTTCCTAAAAGTCCTAAATATTCCTAAAGATGGAAGTCTTAAATATTCCTAAAAGTTCTAAAAAAGTCCTAAATATTCCTAAAAAAAGTCCTAAATAGTCCTGAAAGTCCTACATGTTCCTTAAAAAGTACTAAATAGTCCTGAAAGTCCTAAATAGTCCTGAAAGTCCTAAATAGTCCTGAAAGTCCTAAATAGTCCTGAAAGTCCTAAATAGTCCTGAAAGCCCTAAATGTTCCTAAAAGTCCTAAAAATAGTCCTAAATATTCCTAAAGATCGAAGTCTTGAATATTCCTGAAAGTATAAAAATAGTCCTGAAAGTCCTAAACTATCCTGAAAGTCCTAAAATAGTCTAAAATATTCCTAAAGATCGAAGTCTTAAATATTCCTGAAAGTTCTAAAAAAGTCCTAAATATTCCTAAATATTGTAAAAATTATGTTTCAAGAGTTGCTGATTAAAATGAAAATTCTATAGTATACATTTAAAAAGTCACCTTTAACTTTTGAAAAGTCTTAGAAAGTCCTAAATATTGAATACGAAAAAGTGTTTGCCATCCTGTGCTGCTATAATTCCTATATTTTCGAAGAAAGATGTCCTAGCATTGTAACAACATTGTAAACAACATTGTAAGAATTGTAAAAACATACCCCCATCCCCTTGACGTTCGTTATATCGAGAGCATGCTGTAACTTAATGTGCCCTAATATTGAAAAAAAAAACACGTGATTGCAGGTTTTCAATTGCTTCACCGTCGGCCTGTTCGTATCGTACATTTTATTGTGTTTAACTGCAATCGGAGCTACGTTCGATAAAAAGTAAGCCAGAAGTTGTTACATGTTGTTACATAGTTGTTACATGTAGGTTAACTGGTGATTTCTTGACCTTGAAGATGCTCAAGCACCATTTTGTAAAAGGTCATTGGTTGCTCAAGAACTTTATTTTTATTATTTTTACTAATTTGCATACTTGAAATATTTGTAAAAAGGTTTCTTTTTTAATGGCTTATTTTTTAAATGTTTTCTCAGGAGTTGTGCCCCTTGCCTGCACCTGGTCAGCCATGTTATGTTTTTGGTGGGTCAACATGTCCTGGAAGACAGCACCGGCATCTTCACCGGCAACATTCTTTTAAGAAGTTTGCAGTGTTATGCCATTTTATCAACGATGTTTTGGATACCGAAATGCCTTAAATCGTTTACGAACAATAAAGAGAAAGTAAAGTAAGTGTTTTCAGTTTTGTTTGTTTTTTAAAACATTTTTTTTTATCTTAAACGATTGCGTATTTGCGGCTGAAAAACATTTTCAGGGATTCCGTTAAGTTTTTCTAAACTGTTTTTTTTTTTTTTTTTTTTTTGAAATTGTTTTAATATTTTAAACT
>JAQGCC010002277.1:0-19103 GCA_034698905.1 Xestoiulus laeticollis | reverse complement strand
CCTGACTTTGTCATGTTTTGTCAAACAGAAAGGTAGGTGTGAACGCCATTTTTTCTTTGTATTTTCAATTTTCACGTGGTGAGAAACCCAGCTTGAGATCGTCTTGTAAAACAGTTTTTGTTTTACATTTTCGGGCAGTGTAAACGCACCTTAAGAATTTCCTTAAAAAGTGGAAACAAAGTTTATTTAGTATACTCTGAGGATTCTTTGATGTCTTTATAGAGCATACAGTAGCCTACATGTAACAGTTTAGGGATAGTTTCAATATAAGTTATGCTCTTGGGTATTTAGATGAGGACCACTCTGATGAAAACGATTTTCAATTCGTCTTTTAAGATAGAGTGGTTTATTGAATTTCAAAAAGGCACTTCGGATCACAAAGTTCATCTTGCCTAAAGGGAATCTCGCAATATTGCGTACTGATATTTTGTATTAAAACATAGACGAAAACCGATACAAGATGGCGTCCAAAGAGCACCAGATAAAGTAAAGCACAATAAGGTTGAACTCTTTATAGATATCAAATTCAAAAAAAAATGTTTACGAAGTTCTCAGGGTTAACGTACAAAAAAAAAGCATTTCGCACCGACTTCATAGCAAAACAAAATGTCCTGACGAATGTGTTTTCTGCACTTATCAGACAACAAAAGACGAGGTATAGGACAACGTCCTTAGAAAAAAAAGCTAACCAAGAATGGCCAAGAGTTTCTTGAAAGTACGTGTCAAACAAAAGATCAATAACAAGCAATCGTCCGGCCATCATCCCCACACTTTGTCACTAAGGACAAAGCTTTCAGTTGGAATTATTAATAGAAAACTTGGTTAGAAGGCGGGAATTAATAATAGCTAACATCGTTCAAAGTTTAAAATTAATGGTGTCTTGCTTGCTTATTTCTTTATAGTACTGCACTATCTAATATGCTATGGAAATTTTATTCAACTGACGAAGCCATGCTGGAAAACAAAATTTTATAGTAATGTCACATGACCATGCATGTACATCAAGGCTTCTTCAAGGAGTTTCCACAGGGTTTTTACAAAAATTAAACTTTCAATTTACCTGGCTTTCCCAGTTTTTAAGTCAATTTTCCCTGACTATCCTGAAGATTGAAAAAATCAAAAACGCTGGTACAGAACACAGTTTACAATAGGCTCCTTTACGTTCGCGAGCGCTGTTAAGCACAATTAGTCGGCAACGCGTTTCCGGGCAAATAGATGTGCGCATGCGCTGCTCATGCGCACATCTTCACAGCGCTCGCATGAAGGAACCTATTGCTGTGCAAAAGAACACCTTGACTTCATCTTGGTGTCACACAACTATACTGTTAAAAAGTTGTAATGGCAATTGATTGTTGGGACATTCAATTCCCCTGACAATTCCAGGTTTCCAAGTTTCAAATTTCCAAATTTAAATAACGGAAAAAATTGTCTTAACTTTCTCAATTCTAGCTTTTATTCGTTCCTCGATTTGAGACATCATTCAAATATTTTTTCAACGTCAACTTTGTCAAAAATCATATTTCATGTTTTAAAAGCACAACAAACCATGAAATAAAAATAAAAACGTTGAGACATGCCAACTTTTCCATATGTTATCTATCAATAATATTGCAAGGTAAAATATTTCGATATAATTCTCCACAAATGTTGGAACCTAAATATGTATGCCATATCTTACTTTGAAACTCTTCAACAGTTTTGAGCAGTTGAATGGTAGATATGAATCAGCGCTTTACCAAACCATTCATCATTGACATATTCACATAATGCTATGTTGGTAGATATAATTGTGAATCATCATCAGTTGCATCAATGTTCGGCAACTTATCAATTTATCATCAGAGAAATGCGAATGAAGGTCGAGAGACATTTGAAAAGATGATAAATAGCCGGATATCGCTCAATGGAATAGTTAAATTTCGGTTAGCTTATATAAGCAACTAAAAACTTTGCATATTTACATTAAGACATTAAACATCTTTAGCATTTTGCAACATTATATTTCAAAGTATTACATTGCAAGCAATATTTATTATTTTTAAATGTATTTTCAAGCACGCGTGTGACCCAGAAGATCAATTAAAATATATTACTTTGTCAATGCCATCTCGACATACAAGACACTTTTCTTAAGAAAAGACTATAGCAATTTTATAATGTCATCAAAACTTATAAAATATACCCTGCATTTGAGCAATAAATGTCTGGACAAATCGAAGCATTTCTACGAATTAGAAATCGTCAACAAGGATGCAAGCATTAAGATGGAATTTGGCAAAATTTCAACATCATGTTGGGTGTACTATTAATCAATGCTCAGCACTTTTTTGTTTTTTGCTGAAAATAGCTGTCTAAGCAGTGTTTCCCATCTGGGTATTCGTTTTACACTCATCATCACCTCCATGTTTCCATCAACCCATGACTGCATTTTCAGTAAATTCAATGTTGGGTTTTTGAAAACGTAATATTGATTCAGGTGATGGACATTTCCCTAACAATTCTTCAGATTTTTTTCTCAATGCACTTCGTTAAACTTGCAAATGAATTTGATGAATAAAATTTGATATAACGTTTGGTGCAAAACCAGACATTCAAAATGTTGCATCTTGACAAATGAGCAAATCAAGAAGTGTTGGATTTCAAAATGACAACGTATTGTCAGACGGATAATTTGTTTGACTATTAGAAGAAATACGACGGGAATGCACCCTTGTTATATGCATTGGTCCTTTGAGATTCGGTTGCCAAGGTGAAAATCGATAGTTAAATACGATTATTGCTAGAATAACAATGTAAGGTCCACAAAGTGACGTCATTGGTGAAGGATGGATGCAAAAGATGCTATTGTACAAAACAATTAACACCACCTGTGGCTACTGAAGTTCAGACAGTTATTTACCTATGGGGCCTAAAGAGTTTAAAATCTTTAAAATATTTATTTACATTTCTTTAAGTAGTTGTCAGATACATGTATATCCATGGCCGTTACTGTCATATTAGAAATAAATATTAATTTCTGGAATGATGATGCTCAACATAATGCCACAATTGATCCAATTTGCTACATATATATTTTTCTGATTTTTTCATTATTTATTTGATTCATAGTTGCAACCACAACAATTTAAAAAATGCTGAAATGTATGCTGTATATATTGGCTAAGTAAATGATACATTAAATGAAAAATACTTTTAATAAGTACTTGATTAACTTTTAATTCAAATATGACCTCCTTCGAACCTTAGAGGTCAAATAGATCTAAAGTGGTCATCAAAGGGCTAAATTGATTTTAAAATAAGTACATGTACAATAAATGATCCCAAGTGTACAGTAGGCATACGATATTAAAACTGGTTTAGTAGTGCATTGTGGGTTAGCTAACCCGTTGTGACCTATTATACAGTAGTTGTGCAAAGGTATTATATTCTTCAAACAATTTAAAACTAACTGTTCAGATTGTAAATTTTTAACAGGATTGACGTCACGTATTGCATGTTCCTATATTGTTATCCTCAATGATAGTAGCCTTGAAATATCATGAGCAATTACCAGAACTTGAAGAATTGCCCATCTTAACAAGCTTGTTTTAGCAGAGCCAAAAGCTGTACGAGTCGTGATTTGTAACCTAAACACAAGACATTAACACTTTCTTAAAGTGGACTGTGTGTGGGCTTCAAAAATGCTAACATTAAAACAACATACGAGGAAGAAAAAAAAAACGAAGCTGGATTTTTTGGTAAATGGCAAACATGCAAATAAAACAAGTCGCCAAAGCCATTACAAGTCATGTGGTTGGTCATGAAAAGCTATATTTGGCAACAGAAACGTGATTTGGATGCTGATGTCAAAGGCAATTAAAAAAGGGTTTAAGACCAGGGGAAGTTTAAGGACGACTAGAAACGAGATAATGAACACTTGTTGATTGACCAACATTGGACTAAACAGAAACAGTGAAATTACATCATCATTTTTGAGGAAACTAAAACGTTGACTTCTACGAAAATATTAGCAACATCAATTAAAACAAACAAAAATTAGAAAATGAAATCCATAATTTATGTTGAAGAATTTTGGCAAGAAGGTGCTGAAACTATAACTCAAAATGCTCAGTGCATGGAATAAACATGCTTAAGGCAGAGTTCAGTACAATAAAAAAAAATGAAAAACCACATAAAAATTAGACACACTTGTCACTTTTCATCAATTTGCTGATGTAAAATTTCAGCAAAGAAACTGATCTGCAAAAGCTTAGCTGGGGGGAAAAACTGTCGACCTCGAAATATTTGAAACGCAATATGTTTGTTGATTAAAAACATAATGTACATGGCGACATTTTTGTAATAAACAGAAGGGAAAAAATAAGCCACTACAACTATTCTTGACGGGATACAACTATATATAAGTCTCAATCTTGGATTCAAATATTCCTGGACATAAAATAAGACACAGCTAGCTTCATTTGCATTTTCTTGATCACTTTATAAATAAATGTAAGCATTACAATCTACAATATTTGATACAATATCAAAGCTTACATTTCTAAACAAAATTTACCATATTTTTTTTTAAAAAAAGGGTTACCCATTTAAACGATTTTGAGAAAGTGTATTGGATACTTTCTAGTGCTCACCCTGTACAAGAACACTTTGTATAGTTTTTTAAGACGGGTTTGCACCAAAATGCTTTCATGTGCACAAAGACAACATTTCAATTCTGATCACGTAAGTTCCTTTTAGAGAAACATGCGAAAATATAAAATTGAAAGCGTGTTAATAAACTAAATCCTATAACTAAGTCAACAAACACAGGCTGTAAATGCAATAATGCTGATGAAAACTAACAATTCAATAGACAGAAAACAATGAAATTTCAAAATAATCTTACCTTTTTCGATCAATACCAATTGCATTTCCTCGATTTGTAGTTCAGTTGGCAATATATTTAGTTGCAAACAGCTTTCTTACATATATTGCCATATATTTATTGACAATATAAACAAATGGTGACATTAAAACTAAATGGAAAATTGAATAAACATTGGCTCTCAGCAGCCAAATATTGAGTATGTAACTACAAGTATAAGAGCTCACTTATTGGGCCTTAGTACATTAAAATTTGAATAGAAAAATCAATTCTTTTCAAAATGCAATAACATACAGGTGACGTTTTTGCAAAGTCCCCAGAACACGAGTGTATTTTATGATATGATGTATTTGGGTTTATACAGGGGCCTACATTGTATACCGTACTTAGACTTTGCATCACTTGTTGCACGCATGGCTGTTTCTTTATACAAAAAGGCAATTTATTGGCGTGTATACACAAAATGAGTTTGGTTTGGTGACCTCTCAACGACATTAAGCTGAATACGTACAACGTCTAAAGGGGAAGATGCAATTTTCAGTATATTTTTAGAGCGAAATTCGAACTTTTTCTTATGTTACTACACGTATACATGTATACGTAGCAACTTTTCCTTATGTTACTACACGTACATGTACGTAGCAACACGGAGTTGAGTTAAGACCTTAAAACTTACCCCCATTGTGCTTGTTGTAGAAATAAGATCGAAAATAAAATGCGATACCATCCCCCTAAGGGTTGTAAAACTAAGTTGCGAGCAAATTGTGTGCAAATGGGATTTTATATCTAATGTTGGTGCCAATGGGTTGGAGTATGTGCACATGGTAATTTCAAAGTCCATAAAATCCAACGATAGCAACTGAAAACTTATTTTCCTTTTCAAATTCAGACAATAAAAAATGAGTATATTTTCTTATAGAGGCGAAAGGGGGTACATGTATTATGACCACCTTGACTTCATCTTGGTATCACACAAATAACTATTACAAAAGTTTCTGTATTAAAAATCACCTATAAAAAGTTTTTTTATGTGCAATTCGTTCCATTAAATAATTGAAGCTGTAAGATAGACAAAAACGTTTATTTTTTGTTGAAAAACATGTAAAAACTTGTCAATTTTTACTTCCATGTATGGGTACGTCAAATGATGTTGAATTGATTGGGAAATCCTAATCTCTATAGATGCAGGGCTGACTGCATCTTTGTGATTATAACTAATAATGTAACAAATGTAATATTTGTTTTGAATTTCTCTTACTTTTAGCAAATAAATCACTTTTCCCTGACCATTACAGACTTATCCATTTTTTTAAAGATCATAAAAGGGCAAGGGTTCATACCCTTTACACAGCCCATATTGTAGGATTCATAGGCTCTAATATCCTCAAGAATATGCAAACAGTCTAATTTTCGAGTGCACCTTTATTGGAGTACAAATTATGATACAAGGTATATTTATCTGTACTTACAAGACTCTTTTGTTTGATTACAAAATATTGACAATTGATTTGCTAATATCATAAATTAGATACAGTGTATATACATGTAGTTTCTATATCAATAAAAACGATTTCACATGTAAAATGACAAATCATGTAAGATTCCGCACTCACGTGGTTTTATATCCTTATTTTGGCAAAAAAACTTATTTGCTATAGCAAATATAAACATGCAGCAAGGTTCAAGTTCTGATAAATACAACATTCAACAGTTTTCAATTTCCTGCATTTCAAAAATGAATGTATTGAGTTATACTAAAGGATGTCATTTTATCTCACCATATTCGCACGTTCGCAGCATATGATATTTGCCTAGTTTAGATATTCGCGTGCATGGATTTCAAAAACAAGCTAACAAAATCTTATTAAAAGTGAGTATCTTGTCGTAAGTGCATATTGAATATGGTTTTCGGAAAAATAAAAAGCTATGTCTGCAGATATACATATACGTGTAGATGTTGTCTGAACAAACATGTACAGATGTCGTTTACATCATTTTTTTTCCTTAACATGGTCTTTAAATTTGAAGAGTGGAAACTTTAGAGAAATAGGTCCACCTGATAGTAAAAAACAGCAAAAAGAATCCAAAGTCTCAATATGTTTCAGTAACTCAAATTCAGTGCTTGAAGGATTTGTATTTTTGTACACTTAAAGAAAACAAATTTGAACAATATTTTGTTTATTGATGCATTCCCTTAAATCATTCGTGTCCCAAATGTCAAACTTTCAAAATGGGTCATGGTTTTCCTGCATTTTATCGACGATGAAGATATTAATAAAAAAATATTTCCAGGAAAATTTAAATATAGGCCTAGGTCTTTCCGTCTAAATTCGCCTATATAGGCATATCTAAAGGATGCATAAATGTGTAGTTGAGCAGTTCCACATTTTATGGGTCACACAAATGCGATCTCTTGAATTACGGCAGCTTGTGTATAATACTTCAAAAAAAATGCAAATCAATAACGAAAATGAAAGCAAAAAGTAGGAAAAAATAATTATACGAGCTACTTAAGCGTGGCATATACATTCTTCCACCGCGCCTAATTTAATCAAGATAAATAGCTTTGCTTATGCTAAACAAAGATGTCATTTCAACAGAGGTTTACTTAAACAATTCAACTATTGTTTACCTTAATGTTGGCTTAAAGAAAATGTATTGCTTTCAAAGGAAGAATAATTAATTATAGTAATGAATAAGCCGATCCCACGTATTAATTGTTGATTAGAGATCTAATTGGCCTCATTAAATACCGATTAAAGATTGATTAGGCTATAGGATTGGACCCATAATAAAGCACATGTATTTTCAAAATACAAGTACACATGTATATCATATTACATGTACACTGTACATGTACATTGAAATTTATTTTGGTAAAAAAACATAGGCTATACGTTTTGCTAGAAAGTACTATACAATTGACATAATTAAATGCATTTTGAAAATAATGTGTACATGTATTTTTAAAAACGAGTCATCTTATTTACAGGAACATGTATTTCAAAATTCATAATGTGAAAAGGGCCAACTTATACATGTATTTAAGTCTTTTGATTAGGTCATTACAGTTACACAAATTCGCCATAGATGGCGTTGCCGTTTCATGGCAACAACGATTTGGTTAAAGTTGACAGGACAGTTTCTCACAAGGAAACATACCCACATATTTTTCAAACCCAGATTTCGCATCAAATTTATGTCTTTTTGGGGAAATGCCTAGTGAGCAACTGTCCTCATTGAACTGTTACTTGAATTTAAGTTTAAAATGTTATCATGGGTTAATACCAGAATAAGCTTTTTTTAAAATTTATATTTATTCAATTTTGGAAACTGTTAGGAACAAATGGAATGTACGAGGACATATAGCAAATATTCTATTATTTGTTTAAATTTTTTGTTTATGTACATGTACATGTATATCCCATTTCATGGAAATATGTCTGTAAAGTTTACCAGACCCTCTACAATTATAATTTTTTCCATGAAATGGAATACAAATGTAGCCTACATAGGCTATAGCCTACAAATAATAGAATATTTCTGCTAGGTTCACGTACACTCCATTTGTTCCTAACAGTTTCCAAAATTAAATTAAAATATAATTTAGAAAAATAGGTTTATTCTGTATACAACCCTCTTAACAATTTTTCCATTATTAGTAGCCTTCATGTATTTGAATGACCTGTTGCACCAATCTACTTCTAAAACGCTCAATTATTATAGAACAATTAAAACTTAATTGCCAATTAAATGAAACTCGTGCAGCTTGGTTTAAAGATGCAGAAACAGATTCCTAGGGGGATAACAAGGTGTTAAAAACAATAGTTGACACCCACCAAAGTGGTTGAAAACATGCATACCATTAGCACACAAATTGCACCTGTTGTCATTCGCACATTCTCGCCTATTTCTCCGATGAATTATTCATGAATTAAATGCTCATTAATGCTTAAATAGCTAAGCATCAAAACAAGTTGTGCACGTCAACAACTGCCTCAGTATATATGAGACAAAGTGAATATTAATGAACGGGTCATGACAAAGTGCATATAGGTGCGATGGAAATTCCTCTGCCAAAAAGTTAACAAAATGCATGCAAATGGTCAATTTAAGCAGGTGTTCCAATGCTATGTGTAGCCAAAAGAAGAAGAATGTTGGAGAAGAAAGAATGTTTTAAAATATTATATACATGTAGATCTACTGTATATCCCTGACAAGTCCAGGTTTTCCTGGTTTATCACCAGTCTTTGTCACTACCCAAATGTGTATAGCAGAAAGCAGATACTACTGCTTTATAGGGCTGTGAAGCAAAATAATGAGATTAATGTACAGTATGACCAGTCAGCAATATATTGGAAAATAGTGCTCAGTCAGCCATTTCGTGGTTAACCGAAAACAAGATTAAGCGAAATTTTACGCTAAATAAATTACATGTATATGAAGCGATAAACGATGCGAGGAAACCAAAATGCATTATGAAATTTGAGCAAAAAAAATGTAAAATAATTGCTCATCATTATGTTAAACATAAACCGTTGATCAAGTTCAAAAAAAGACCTTATAATGTTACAGAGAGCATTTATCTGCAAAATGCTAATTCAAAATGCACTAGGCAACAAAAGGCTACATGCACTTCAGTTTGACAGAGATGAATGTTAGTAAACTAAATCTTGAATCATTCAGGATATTTTTATAAACTATAGATCAAATCACGAAAGAGTATCTGAAGCAAAGAAAAACAAAGGAGAATACAGAAGTTGATTACTTGACATCCTATTGGCTCATTTTTGAGACCTACGTTGGAAATATAATTCTTCAGCCAATCTTCAAAATATTAATTTTAATAGATTGCTCTATGGAATTCCAGGTAGTTATTAAATACATGTAGATGTTATGACCCTTGGGCCTATTGTTTTATTTGAAATAAATCAAGTGATGATGATGACTTCTGAGAATAAATATAGATAGCATTATGTAAAAATGTATTCAATTTACCATAGGATTTATTCATTGTTTATTTGTTTCATATGTTTGTGTATACAGTATACACTTAGGCATATTGATTCCATCCAAAATATTTAAAAAAAATTATTTTCATGAAGAAGTTAATGTACAATTGTATAATAGATTTCATTTTTTGTCGATATCGGTATACATGTAGTTTGCTTGACATTTTACATGTTTTATGCTAAATAAATGAAACATTATTTATGGAGGACGATAAGGATTGTTCGAAATATAATTTTAACAAATATAATTAGCTATAGTAGGCCTACTGAAACAAAGGGATAAGCAATTCACAGCACGTTTAATTTTAATATAAAACACGAGCTGAGCAAATAACAGAGTTTAATACAGATTTATTACATCAGATTTAACTGCAACAAAACCATCTGTTAAATATGTGACCAATAAATATCCAAAATCTGAAATGTTTGTTTAAAATTAACAGAGATTAAATAATACCCGATAAGATTAAACTACATGTAGCCTATAGATGTAGTTTGGGAATATAGCCCTCATATATATACAAAGTTTGTATTATACATTCAAAGCATATGATGTATTTGTGGTAATTTGGAGGTATTACACGTACAACTTATTAAGCACTAAGCAGGCATATGCATCACTTATTAAAGCAAGAATTGTTTTTTTTTTTAAATAACACAAATTTTGATTTCTAGGTCATGGAAACTCAATTTCTAGGTTAGCTCAATCTTTTGTTACAAAAACGCTCATTAATGTTAAGGGATTCATTGCTAGGCCTTGGGATTGATATGGGCGTTAATATTACATGATACGATCATAAATAGCGTAAACCCCGTGGACTAATTACTTAATCAGTAAGTAATTACTTCACGATTTCTTACTACCACTGTCAATGATTTGAAAAGTATGCCAAGCTGAGTAACATGCTTTGCTTGACTGCAGCCCATTGCCAAATATGTTTCTTCTTTTAATTATTTCTAATTCAATGTGTTTACAGCGTAAACTTTCATCACTGATAGAAAGGTTTTCTTAAATAATGAAATCAAATGTTCTCAATACAGTGATATCCAACAAAAAGTCAACTTTGAAATTCCTTGACTCATAATGTACATTTATCCATTTTTAAACAATTTTCCATGACCATCCTGACGAATGATATTAAAAAATATGCCATTTAATCTAATAACTGCCTTGATGTTCAAAGAATTTATTATATACATGTAATGCAAATTACATGTACAATATCGTACAAATTGGTATAGGCCCTACATGAACTATTAAATCTGAATTAAAACTAAAAATTAATTAAAAACTAATTATTTAGTGAATAGTCGTGCAATAGACAAGGTCCACGCTGCACTACTGCGCATGTCAAGCACACCAGCGCCACCTGTGGAGACCCTATATATTGTTTCCATTAACTGGCACAGATGGCGCTACGCTAGCGTGACATTAACTATTAAATAGTTGCATGAGAAAAAAATTGTTTAAAAAAACGTGGAAAACATGTCAGTTTTTATTTATATTACCCTTTAAATTCATTTTAACATCAATTATGTTAAAATAAGTTTAAAGAGGAATTCCCTATTTTATGCAGGGCTCGCTGAATGTGGCATTTCTTGACTTTTATGATGGCTATATGAAAACAAATGTAATTTGTATTACATTTTCCGAACTTTTTCAAAATAAATCACTTTACAAAGTCGATTGATTGTTTTCCAGATACGTGGGAATACTGATTTCAAGCAGATATATTCGGCACTTTGCTAATCATCATGCACTTATGTGTGCCTCAAGATAGGCTTAAATACAGCTAGTGGTGTCCCTCGAAGGGGGTTTAAAAAACTGTTCCCTAAGAGTGCAATAAATAGCTTTTTTCTAAAATTAATCCGTGGAAAATTTTTATGATAATTTGCAGCTTTTGTTATCTGGTGTGCTTTGGTTTAATTAACTTTTTGAGCAAACGAGTTTCTCGTTATAGGAACATAATTCAGATGAGTGTAGGTCTACGTAGTCTGAAAAAGCATTCAGCCTTGTACAATGTATAGTTTTAATTTTTCCCCAAATAATAGTCGATAAAAACAAGCTGGTCGTGGTGATAAACGCTAGATCAAATAGCAGATGAGAGAACTAAAAAAGCCACAATGGTAGTCTCAATTGCAATAAACATTCTTGCAGGATCAAGTCAGTGACCTATAAATGAACCCAACTAAAATAAATTGCTTAATCTCTTAAACCTGACGTGGTGTTACTATTTTTAGACCTCCCCAAACATCAAAATCACGGATGGATAGATTAAATCTTAAGCTACTCTAGGTCGGTGGATAAAAATAGCTTTTCATATCCCAGGGCTAAAATTTATATGAAAAGCATACATGTACATGTACCTGACCATGCAGATAACTTATCTCATTATAAGGGAGTCTTGTTTTAACAGTGTCAATCAGTACATGTCTTGTAATGTACCTATAATGTCTTTAAGGGAATGATAAGACAAAATTTTAACATTTTAAAGTCATTGAAACTAGCAAGGGTGAATGGAAAGTTACCTACAAGGAAAATTATGCACCCTATTTGGAAAATTTGGGTTAGGACAGATTGATTGTGGGTAGTTTTCCTTGTGCGCTATATTCACAGAGCATGATTGATGCATGTTTAAATCACATTAGGCCAAGTCACGAATTCTAGCTAGTCTAAAACGAAATTAAAATCGAACGAATCAGGCCCTATTGCAAGATATAGATTTGGATAAAATGTGTGACCTCGCCAAATTTATAGAGGATAAAACCCCAGGGGTTTATTTTAAAGTAATATGCATGCATGCATGGTGAGATTGTTTTATGGCACATATTAGCTTCGGTCAACGTTTATCTTATTTACACGAAATAAAAATCAGATAAATTCGTGGTAAGATAATTGTGCGCATGCGAGCCAAGTAGCTAAAATGCGTGACTTCGCCAAATGTATATTAACTAAATACATATCTTTGCAAGCCAGAAATAAAAGAGAAATCAATGCAACTTGAATGGCATTCGAATGAAGCGCCGTTGCTATATGATTTTGCCTCCACAAATTTAACTAGTACCTACACTATCAGTGCCAAAATAGCGGGTCTTATCTATCTTTAAAGTGGAGGCTCATTATTTTTGACAAATTCTGATAAAGCGTGTTGATTCCGGTTAATCGGACCACATTTCGGTCTGATTAACCGGCTTTTTGCAAATTTTCCTTATTTATTCCAAAGTTTGTTTTTAAAAGTTTCCCCACGTAAACAGGTGTTAAGATTAACCCATATATCCCAAATCAACATAATTGCCATAACTAACTAAAAAATAATAATATTACATATATGGAACACAAAAATAAATATTCAAGGCTGTTTTCTCCTATGAATATGAAATATAAACAATATGATAAATTGCAGTGAATTTAAACGTTTTCGTGTAACTGGTCTTTTCTGTAAACTTTCCACATTTTATTGTTTGTGAGCCATAAAGTGCAATGGACTAGATATATAATATGTGATAATAGAAGTTTACCATGTTTATCATAATGGCGAGTAATAAATTCAAGTGCCAACATGTGACACCCCAATGGCAAACACGATTAAACTTAACGTGGATTATTTCTGTCGCGCACCTTGACTGAATTGGGTCAAATGCATTTCGACAAAACATGAGATACATTGTCTATAAAATCAAGTTTCGAGTACTGTATCGTGTATCAATGTGGACCAATTAAAACCCATAATTAGCCTATAAAAAAGTCCATATTAGGAATTAGCATATGGCTGTGATAATTACATGATCTTGTTCCAGTATCAACTTTGAAGCATGGCCAAATACATGTAGTTTGTAATAATCTCTATTGTAATTATTGATCTTGTCAATACAATTTCACAAAAATACATACTCCATTTATGACAACTAAATATGCCATTTTTTCCATTTAAATGAAATTTTCAATTTCCCAGTTTTTTTAAACAATTTCACTGACCATTCTGACAACCGAACATTAAAAAATATTACAATAGGTGTAGTTCTACGAGTACACAAAAAAATTATTGGTAACGTGTGAAAAACATGCCAATTTTTATTTACATGTACTTAAAATGATGTTAAAAGGGGAATTCCCCATCTCTACAGATGCATGGTAAATGTGCATCTCTTTACTTTTATGGTAATTAATAACTGGCTATATATAGCCAGTTATTTTTATTAGTGCTTTTACATATACATGTATGAAAAAGCAAATGTAATACTTGTGTTGAATTTTCCTGACTTATGCAAATTAAATCATTTTTCTCTTACTATATTTCAAGTCTATATATCCTAATTCCCTGACAATTCCAGGACTTTTCCAGGGCACTTTGCAAATCGTTGCTCTTGTGCATGTATACGCAACCAATTTTCCTTCAAGGACAATTTGTTCCACTAAAAGCTTTTGTTAAAAAAAACTTTTTCTTTAATTAATAGCCTAAATAAAAAATTTAACTACCTCAGGTTCAAATATTAACTCACTTCTATAATATAATGTACATGTATAAAAAACCACTTATCTCAAACACAGTTTTGGATTTACACTGCATATTGATTAGTTAAACGACTACATATTTAAGTTTTTTTCCTTATTTAATCGACTATTGAAATCTAAGAACCATCTCAGTCTTCAATTTTTGTAATCTTGCATGTTGAGAAATTCATGAAAAGTATGAACCGAAAATGCCTTATAATGAATTAAGAACTAGATATAATTAGCTGATTTTCACTGCAATTTTCACATTAAACCCTCCTATCAGCACATAGCAACACCATATGGTAGGATAATAAAATTCGCATACCCATGCAAATACTGGAAGAGTCAAGTCAAAGAGACCTATAGTCTATTTCAAGCTCTATTTCAAGGAATTTCATCAGAGTATATATACACACTGCAGTAGTAATACAGTAAACATTAAGGAACCCACCGCCAAAACAAGTCAAACTTAAGAAAACCAAATGGTGCCGAACATAAACACCGGCTATTACTTCGTTAATGAGAACAAAGATCAGCTTTTCAAAGATTCCAGATTTAGTTTGAGAATGATGACTTTGAGCTTTTGATAAACGGTAGCCTACACAAATTTTAAACCCTTTCATAGCCGTCCACATGATGACGTTATATGTGTTTGATCACCGGATAGCATTATTGTTGAACTTTCCTTGTTTTTTCAAAAATGATTCCCTTTTCCCTAACTATTCAAGGTTTTCCATGCCTGTGCATGGGATAAATACGAAATTACATGTAGTGTATACATGTTCCTATATCCATGGGTACTCAAAAACATCTTTAGATTTTCATCCTCCAACACGTGCTTATGGCGTGCGAAACTATACAGCATCTGATATGAAACTATATTCATTCGATAACTCAAGTTTGCGTGTTTAATACGCGACCTTTGAACCTTTGGCAATTAATTAGTAACTAAATGCATTTGCAACTCGATAGTTGCGAGTTGAAATGAATTTAGGACGAAGCATATGTAACTCTACACAACTACAGTATATGTGAGTTTCGAGTTATTCATTATACAGCTAGAATTATTGATAACGTAAATGGAAATAGAAATACATGTAGAAAATATAAATTACATCGACTGAAGGTATCTCGAAAATTTCTTGAAATAAAATGAGTAAGTAAGTTTATTCATCTCAAGAGGGGAAAGCAAAATTATTTTTTCATGACGCCATGTGTTTATTATTATAGGCATATTATGATCTGCCTTGTAAGTTATCTTCAAATTTTAATTTAATTAAGTCAGTATCATATTCATGTATACCAATAATAATAAAGAGGATAACAAACAGCAGCCCATATGTTGTAAACATTTTCTTTAATGTCACGTGCAATTTCTTTTAGAACTTTAATGTACAAGGTTACCACAGAAATGAAATGTTCAACTTTCCTGTCTATTCCAGTTTTAAAACAATTTTCCCTGATTATCATGACGACTGAAAATTCAAAAATATGACACTATATGCCTATAGTAACAACTTCTTGTACTATTGCACTAAGAAGGCGCTTTTTGAACGCAATTTACAATGTTGTGCAAATGAATACATTGACTTCATTTTGGTATAACATAAACTACTATTAAAGTTTTTTTTTCTTGTCTTTTGTGGTAATTAATAACTGGCAATGTAAAAACAAATGTAATATTTGTAAGCCTATACTGCATTTCCCTGACTTTTTCAAAATAAATGACTTTTCCCATACTATTGAATGTCTATTTAATTTCCCTTATTACAAGTCCAGGTTTTTCAGGTATATGGAAACCCTCTAAATAACATCTCTAAAATAATACTCTTGGGACCAGAAAAAACATTTTAGACAGGCTCATCTGTAACATGCTACAGTAGCCTATATACAGCTGCAAAATTGGGAATTTCCCATTTTTGAATCCTTTATGAGTCGCTAGCTATTTATCGACACTAATTACACAGCTACAAAATAGGGAATTTACCCGTTTTTTTCAATTCTTATGCATGTGTACATGCATACTTTAGATGAGTCTGTAGTCATTGAGTATCACAAGCACTCCATCTCTCTGACATTTTTGATTCCATGTTTGATATTTGTTGCAGTTCCATTGCTGATATTCCCTTAAAAATCATAGGAACCAATACAAATTATTAAATATCACTTTATGGAAGTTTATTATTTTATACATGGGTCCGGCACATTTTATTATTTTAGAGAGGATATTATTTTACACAGGATTATTTTAGACAGGTCCTATTATATTTAAGTCACTTTGCAAGCCTTACCAATTCTACAAAATGAAAAGCAATGCTGCAGAATTAGAGACTATACATGAACATGTTGCGTGCTATCAATAATTGATAACGTGTAAAAGATGACAAAAGTTGTCATTAATATGGCATGTCAGGAAGAGGAAAGCAAACACGCAACACGCGAGCTGCAAAACTTGCATGTATTTTATCTTATAAAACCAAAATGCCGAAATTGTTGAAAACGTGTTAGACACCACAAAACCAAATGCATGTCACATGCAAGAGAGATAACACTGTCATTTAATGTCTCTGCATATTGGATTTCGATGGCTGTATAATTCTTATTGAAGGACCTGACATGCAAACTGCACTTACGGACAGAGTATACTTCAAACTAATATTTTAATATCAAAAATCAATCCCATAGCTTTTGAGAGAACACTGGCAAAAGGATATGTAGCAGCAGTATCGATTCCCATGACTGCAGTTTCCAGGGTACGGTGTATGACTTGTAATGGTGACAGATGGTTGCTTGGAATCAAGCAGTTTTGGAAGATTTGCAGCATCAACTGTTTATGAATGTACATCTCATTGTAGAGTGCCTTGAAGAGGCTTTTGTTTTCAAATGTGGTGAACAACAGACTCATGCTTGAAAGGATCTTAAGGCCCTGAATCTTTGCCTAGAGGCAAGACTCAAATGGTGCAGAACCAAGAAATTGAATTGCTAAATTCAACCCTCATGTCTTGTAACCCGGAAGTAGGTTGGGGTATGCTTGGGTGAGGTTTTAGGGACCAAGGGCATCCAAGGCCAAAGAGCTCAGACAGTGATAGGGTGAAACCCTCTTCACTGTATGGATTAAAAATAGAAGTGGCTAGGACCATAAAGGGAGGTTAGGAAGTTAACAACAGCCCCAAAGAGAAACATATTTCCAGACAACCCGGAAATGAAAAAATATGTACATGTACTCTTCTATAATATTTTTCGTCCTCGAGTTATCAAAATAAATATAGGAAGCTTGGATTAAAATAAAAAAATGTTTTTTTGTTGTAATAATTGCAGTGTTAGGCTACTTTCAAATCACAGGTTGTCCAGTAACTTTTCTGGAAATTCCTTAAAATTCCTTAAAATTTCAAGGATCCCTTCTCATTACATGTATACAAATTACCACCAAACAATATAAAAATACCTATACTTCATACAACTATCGATATTGAAAACTTTTTTCCATAGGTAACTTGGTAAACTATGAAAAACTAGTTTACGCTTTTTTCGATTTACAGAAATTTCCGAAAATTCGAGCATAATTTCTGATTTTTTAGAGAATTTGAAAAATTAAAGAATTATAATTAAACAATTACTATGATACATATAGGCCTTCATCAAAAATAAATGGTTCCCATCTATAGCCTACAACTACATTGTAGTAGGCTTACATGTAAAAACTATCATGAATACAGCTCTTAGGAACGTTTAATATTCAAATACAATTAATATAGACAGCAGATTTCAGTTTTTCTCACCTAATCCCCTCCACCTGACCCTTCCGTTACATAACACAATAAACGCGTGGGGTGAGGCAAATCAGTAAGAAACAAGTTTCCCATGGCCCTTGTGGCCAACAGAAGCTGTAGCTCGTTTTCATGGTCAGCAACCTATTTCAAAGGACCGTGGCTCACTTTTTTTTGCTGACAACCCTATCCAGGATGCCCCCTCTACCCTTAAGGTATGGGTATAGTGTCTAGAAGAGGTAGTGTGTTTTCCGTGCCATAGAGGCAATGGCAGAAAATGTCTCCAAAAAAGATGCCCCGCGAGGTGGCGCTGCGTATGCCAGCCCGTCCACTAGTCAGTAAGACTACATTGAAAGCATGGATGGATACAGTATAGTGACACTATAGATTAAGTGACACTTGATAATTACTTGGTATTTCTAGGTGAGTATTTCTAAATTAATATAAAATGCATGTTTTCTGACGTTTATTTTCAAAAAAAAGTGAGCAACTAATTGCATTTTTGAATTTCTTGAAAATGTGGGAATGTCATGCAGGTAAAAAGGGGGAAGGGTTCATTAGCAAAAGCACAGCATTGGGACTTCGTGTAACGATTTGCAGCACACTGTCATTAGTGGAATATTTGTCAAAAACTTTGAAATACGATTATTTACTAACATGCAGGCTTAGTCAAGACAGAATTGAGAACCTTTTTGGCATTATTAGGCAATCTTGCGGCTCTAACGATCATCCAACTGCAGCCGAATTCTTAAACGTCATCCAGTGTTTGAGCTTTTATAATCTAGCTAGGCCTCCAACTTCTGGTACTACAGCACCTGAAGTTATTACGTAAAGGGAGAAATATATATATCTGCGCAGTCGTTTCGAATTTACCGGTACGTCATGAAATTTAAAAATGTATGAGGGCCAATTTAATGCTATTTAGTAGAATAAATAAATGTTACTCAAAAATGATTGTAACGACT
>JAQGCC010002276.1:0-19105 GCA_034698905.1 Xestoiulus laeticollis | reverse complement strand
GCCTATATGGGCGATTAATGGAGGTTGTGGGAAACCACAAAAAACCACAACCAGGATAGCCGACCGGGGTTCGAACCTGGGTCTCCCGAGTTCAAGGAGCTAAGCATAACCACTAAGCCTTTCTATATTTCTATCCCTTTAACTTCTCTTCACCTTCACTTTCACCCTCCTCTCCTTTCATTTATCCCTCTTTCCTTTTTCTCTCTCTTATATTTCTTCCCCTTAAGACTCCTCACTTTCTCTTTCACCCTCATCTCCCATCCCTATCTCACATCTTATTCCCTACCTACTTCTCCTTTCATTTATCCCTTTCTTTCCTTCCTTTTCTCTCCTATATTTCTTTCCATTAAGACTCTTGCCCTTCTCCTCCCCTCCCACTCTCATTATCTTCCTCATTCCATTAGTTTCTTCTCTTTATCCTTCTCCCCCTCCCCCTTTTTCTCTCCCTCTCCCTATCCCTTTTCTCTCTCTCTATCCCCTCTCCCCTCGCCCCTCTCCTCTCTCTATTTTTCTCTTTACTTTACTTTCTCTTCTTTTCCCTCTCCCTCTTCCTATCCCCTCTCCTTTCTCTCCCTTTTTCTATTTAATTCTCTTTCTATCCCTCTCCCCTCATACTCTCCCTCTGACACCCCACTCTCCCTATCCCCTCTCCTCTTTCTCCCTTTTTCTCTTTACTCAACTTTCTCCCCCTCTCCCTCTCCCTACCCCTCTCCCTATCCCCTCTCCTCTCTCTCCCTTTTTCTCTTTACTCTACTTTCTCTCCCTCTTCATTTTTCCCTCTCCCCTCCCCCTCTCCCCTCTCTCTCCCATTTTCTCTTTACTCCTCTTTCTCTCCCTCACCCTCTTCCCTCCCTCTATCCTTATCCCCTCTCCTCTCTCTCCCTTTTTCTCTTTACTCCTCTTTCTATCCCTCTCCCCTCTCTTATCTCCTCTCTCCCTTTTTCTCTTTACTCCTCTCCCGTCTCCCCTCTCCTTTCTCTCCATTTTTTTCTCTTAACTCCTCTTCCTCTTCTATCCTTCCACTTATCCCTTAGTTTTAATAAAACTACAACCACAATAGACAAAATAGAGAAAGGAGAGGTCATATCGCTCACTTTACCTACTTTTGTCTATTTCTGATATGGAGATGCTTACGTAGATTCAGAATTGTTATTTGAATTTTTCATCGCATTGCGAAGAAAATGTCCGAAATTGTGCCGCAAAGTTTATGAAAAATCCTAAAAGAATGGACATGCTATATAATTTGGTCATACAGTATGACTGGAATAAAGCGCAAGCTCCTTTTTTACTTTGGGCAACACTAGACTGTTGACTTCCATCTTCATTCTGAGATGCAATCGGAAACCGAATTTTTCTCGATGCGTTCTTATTGCGTCAAATGTCGGTGAAATACTCATAAGAAAACTGTGTTTGTAAAAGACCTTGGCAGAGCCTCTGGGCAACATCATCCATATACAATTTACGCGCAATAATATGAAACGAAAATACAGTTTCTCGAATGTCAGTCGTTTTGGGAGAAGTAAAAAGTTTGTTATAGTGGGATATACTATTTCCCCCTGCGGAGAACCAATTGTTTTTTTATGAAACTTTACACGTTACAGATTTTGGTAAACATTTTTTCATATTCGTACATGTAGAACGGATTGCTGTTGATACTCGCGTATAGTTGCTGAGGAATAATGGTGGTCACTGTCGTCAACCACCGGTTTGCAATTGCTATTCTAGATCAGTTTCTCAAACTTTTCAGAAATTTTAGATTGCGCTCTCTCCCAAATCATGTGTGCTAAACGCACTTAATATTAAGATATAGCAGTGTACCATCTTACATAATCGTTAAAGTAATCCATTATGCCGGCGACAAGCAGACGCTCCTATCGTACACGATGATGGTTTGAATGCAGATGGTTCACACTAAAATCATGACGGCAAATTTGAAAAGTAAGGTTGTGGTGGCGCTACACGCAAAGCGCTCGTTAAAAATGACGCGATTTTTTAAGTAAATAAGGCGTATTTGCAGACGCTCCAGTCGTATATGTTCTCGACTCGTCTGACAACCGTTGCTACCATTTCGAACTTGGTTCGGGGGTTAAGTACTGCTCTCCTAAATTCAAGGTACGATGACGCGATATGTGTCTTTAGATTGCGAGCAGTGTCCTACTTAGTGTTACCGAGCTGACCGAGACGATCCAAAGTTAAAGTATGGTGTCGAGTACTTTTTGATTTGTTCCTTAAAGCTGGCTGACCAGCGGTCAGCTAGCGATCAACGGGCCAGGTGAAATGTCTGGATTTTCCCAGATGGGAGAGTCTGGACTTTTTGTCCTGGTCCGTTATCTTGTTTTTGCCCACCATTGATCACCTTCACCACTTTTGTTTTCGTATAATAAAATAAGTTTTATTTTAAGTAAATATGAAAGGTTGTGGCCCTGGCTGTTTGGGTCTGGGGCCCCACTAACCCCAGTTTGTCAACAATCGTTTAGCAGACGATTGCCAAATTAGGATGTGGCGGTGCTGCACTTAGGGCGCTTTCACGAAACGACGTACGAAGTGTACTGAAAAGAGGCGGGAAAAGAAAAATCGCAATGTCGTCTACCATGAAGGTTATAAATGCGCAGAGTGGTGGCGCTAGTCATGTGGCGCTTGCACTAACCGACACGTCATTTTTTCCGATTCCCAAACGTATATGACGTACGAATTGTACTGAAAAAAGGTCGGGAAAGAAAAAAATCGCAATATCGTCTACCATGTAGGTTATAAATGCGCATGAGTGGTGGTGCTAGTCATGCGGCGCTTGCACTAACTGACGTGCCATTTTTTCCGATTCCCCATCGTAGCGCTATCTAATCAATTGCAAGACTACGCGTTTGCGTGTTTGTGGTTTACGACTAGGAATCGTAAAGGGCCGCTAATCGACCGTGCTGCTTTATCTCCGTAATGTGTCGCTTCATACTAACTTTCTTGTGTATATGTACGAGAATAAACAGTTGGCATTTCGCTTTCTTGTCGATACAAGCTCGATATTGGCTTTATGAATCCTTATTTCTTTGTTGTATTTTTTTACCCGTAAATGCGCATGTCCCGCATCCTATGCGCGCACAAACTGCGTCAAATAGTATATCGATAGGCATTTCATTAAAAGCGAGATTGGGTGTCACCGACGAAGAAATGCGCTCTTCTTTTTACAAAACACTTTCGAGGATCTTGCTTCCTACATTCTATATCTCTTCCAATCTTAGCTCTTATCCGTTTTTCTTGTTGCATTCCTTAAGATTTGAATGTAATGCTATAATAGATTATATTATGGTTCGGAGGAAGGAGGAATACACGGAGAAGCAAATCTAATACCGACTGCTTTTCCTTCCGCTTTCCTGCCTAGACAAGTACGATAGAATTAAAATACCACCTCCTGAATAATGCATTTTTCGTCTTAACCCTTAAAAGTTAGTTTGATACTGTCTGGCAATAGGGGGAAGACCATACTTGTACACTTTATATCGAATGTTGGACAGCGCTAAACTTTTCCAACCTTATTTTCTGTTTTGTCGAGTCTAAGATCAAAAACATTTTAAAAGATGTTTATAAAGATTTTGCATTTCTTTCTGAATAGATTTGAAATACATAAAGGGATGCTAAAGCCACTTCCATCCATTTCAGAAAAAGTTTCGCGGAAACCTTATCGGATAAACTCGCGAAAGTTTATCGAATGATAAATTGGAAACTACAGCACTGTCTGATATGAAAATAACTTTTGAAATTTTTTTATACATGTACAGTTTGTATTTATTATGAAAATAATTTTAGACCTACTAGCATGAAGTACAGTACACCATCACTTGTTGTGAATTTATTATAGAGGGAAACCTGCAAATAAGAGCCCTCCATATAGCGTACTACCCGTGAGTAGCACACACTCGCAGTCGGGCACGGATCGATTTTATAGAACAAACTACCTCCTTATAGCATATTCCTTGCGAATATGAGACAAAATCACGGTTTTACCTGCGAAGAGCGTACGGTAAACATGCAACAATGAAATTTCACCCACTGGGAAATCCCAAAATTTGGGCAATAAATGTCAAATAAAATACATTAGCATAGTGAATGCATGTTTACAATTTATAAAAGGTATTTAGATACATGCATGTACATCCAATATAAAGTATAAATGGCTACATCTTCATAGATGCAGTTGTATATTTGTATTTTACGGTTTCGTTTATGTTAAAAACTATTTAAAATTGCAACGTATATATTTGTGCATCTTCATTAGGATAATATCTGATTCATTATGGTCATCACTTTAGCTTAACCTTCATATAGTACATCCCTCTAAGTAGCACACTCCATGGTTCATCCCAATGGGGTGTGCTATTCACAGGTTTCACTGTACGCGCAATTATCTTTCGTCAAGCATCATTCTGTCGGTTGATGATCGGGATGGTTTGGACCACCAAAGTTTTACTTTTTACTGCAATTAACAAAAAATTAAAATTATTGTAGGAGGAGTTAATATGTCAATGGAAATTGTTGCAAACAAGTTACCTGTGAATTTTTACTGAAGTCAACAAAGTGTTCGCAACACGTCCCTGTACGAGCGTACTAGATAACGGTAAAATGTTATTTTTTAACTTTCAATATTTTGGTTTTTTTATTTTTAATTTTTGTTGGTTATGTTGTAGCACTACCAAAGTTTCTTTTCTAATGGGGTTGATGGTAAGATGATTTTCAAATAGAGTGTAGATGAGAGAAAGATAAAAAGTTTGCGCCCCGAATCAGCGGAGTAAAAAACAACTCATAGCTCCATCATTCGTATAAAACAAGATCAGGCAATTAATCGATTCATAAACAGTGTAACCTTTCAATTCAATCGAATTGCTTTTCACTTAACATTTATATAAGAAAAAGCAACAAAAAAAAGTATTAAAAGTGAAGTTTAACGCGTTAACGAGCTAACGAGTCGAGGATGAAACGGTTAACAATTGGAAAAAGTTTTTGTTTTGAAGGTAAACTTATTTGTAAATTTAAAGACGTTTAACCAGGCAAAGATTTAGAGGAGCAAAAGAGAGGTTATGATACTTCATTCTTAATCAACCAAGATGTGACCAAATTTTTTTCATAGCGCCCCCCCGTGTCGGTCACTATGCGGGATTTTCAGATAAAATTAAAATGTCTACCCTCTTAATCTTAAAAGTTTGATGTAGTAATTAAATTACAGCTAATGATCATCAAACAAAATTTACAAACATTTTCAAACCTTTCCTCCTCAATTTGTTTGCTAGAAACACCCTTTAAAAACCTAATTTTAACTTTACGAGGTTAGTTGTTCAGAGCAGAAGGAAAACTGATATTTTAAGGTCACTAAGGTTGGTCACGATGTCAATCACCTTATTTGTGATTAGCAACTTCCATGCAATCTCGTGCAAGATCAGTAATCTTCTTGTATTGGCATTAAATTAAGCTGAAAGGGCCTTTTTTTACTCCTAATCCGATTATGGTCATCTTTTCTAAGTGTGTTGCAAATTGATTTCTAGTTTGGGTTGCCAAGGAATAATGACATCAAAATGATCCCTTTAATACTTCGCTTGCAAAGGCTCTTAAAAACAACATATTGCAGTGAACAGAATGTTATGTAGCTTCTTTGGGCTCAACCAAATTTCTGAATTTTAACTTGTTTCATTAATGCCGTAGTTCGTCGAATAAAGCGCGACACCGTATTTAACGGTTAACGTGACATCTTGATCCCAAGATTCCGGTTTCGTAAACGCAAAGACGTGAACTGACTCATTCTTGTTGTAATGAGTTTGTTTTTATCTTAAATTTATTCTTCCCTGGCAATGGACAGAAATTTAGAAGTTTTGAAATTAGGCTAGGCTTAATTTGATCTGTGATCAATTCGTAATTCGTAACGTAAATTAATTTGCAGATTTTTGTTTTATAGAAAATGTTAATTTAATCCTACGTATACACGTGAAGCAACTTATGATTAAAAATAATAATCTCTAGAATAAGGTATTTTACACGCATAAAACCGATCATGAAATTTGACCATTTCCGACTAAGCATCGGCGGTCGTAAATCATTTTAATAAATCCATTTTCATAACTCGGTGTTATCAAATATGAAAAGACAATTGTCATATAATATCATAATGTACATGGATAGCATTGTTAGCTAACCAAACCCGCTACCTGGTATCAGTTGTCCGCAATTACATATTAGGAAGATTGATCAGCGTATTGTAGTACGTAAAAAGACAGTGATGTCGATGACGTAACGTACAACGATACGCTGATCAATCTCCTTAATATGTAATTTTACGTTACGTCATCGACATCACTGTCTTTTAACGTACTATGCACGCGCAGTTCCTAACGTAACCAAACAAGCCGTATGTGTGTATGCCCTATCCATATGTTAAACCACATAAAACGGGTAGCAAATTCGAACATGTGCGGGTGTGGTGGCGCTACGTTTAAAGCGCTTTCACTAAAAGACTCATAAAGTATAATGAATAATAACACGAAGTTCAAATGCAAATGTGTTCCAGTACAAAATTCATGAATGCGCAGGTGGGACGGTGCTAAACATGATGTGGAAATAACAAGGAGTTCTCAATGGTGTGTAACGATGTGCCACTCTACATTTAGACGCTCGCATGTGTCAAGTTGTTCGATCAGCCACAAGGTGGCGATGCATGCCGGCAACTAAACAAAACGATGTGCCACTCTACATTTAGACGCTCGCATGTGCCGAGTTGTTCAACCAGCCGCGAGGTGGCGATATATATATGTGCTTGGGAAACCAAACAAAACAATGTGCCACTCTACATTTAGATGCTTGCATGTGTCAAGTTGTTCGATCAGCCACAAGGTGGCGATGCATGCCGGCAACCCAAACAAATCGATGTGCCACTCTACATTTAGACGCTCGCATGTGTCAAGTTGTTCAACCAGCCGCGAGGTGGCGATGCGTGTATGCCGGTAACCCAAACAAAACGAGGTGCGACTCTTCATTTAGACGCTCGCAAGTTCCAAGCTGTTCAACCAGTCGCGAGGTGGCGGTGCGTGCACGCCGGCAGCCCACACAAAACGGTGTGCCACTCTACACTTAGACTTTCACATTTTCAGGCATCGACCATCCTCAAGGTGGCGTTGCGAGCGGGTTGTGCATACATACTTCAAAGATGCCGACAAGAGGTGCACCAACTGGTTTACCCATTATTCTGTGCTAATCTTGATCTGGCTACGTAAACTGAAGACCTAGTGACCATGACTTCCTCTCCTACTATCGGTATTATCTTCGAATAAATGAAACTTTCTCGTCGTTCCACGACGGCTAGAGGAACATTCATCACATCCGAAGAAGCAAAGACCATTGACGTAATAAGGGCTTTTTAGCCAACATCTTAGGCGATCGCTAAAGCAGTCCTTTGTGTATGATGTTGCTTTTTTTTCCATCCCTATTCAATTCCTTTCGGACGAAGATTACGTTTGATCGGAATAAATGCGGTGATGCCCGAGTGGCTTAGGCGCATGGTCACTCGCGTCTCCTTCGTGCATTACGAGTGAGCCTAGGTTACAGCCCCTGGCTGCCTTATTTTAGCTTTCGTCTGGAATAAATCCTCCCAACGCGATACTTATCGTCTTTTCTTCCAACGCGCACTATACTCTCGTATACATATATTGGCCAGCGCCAGGGCTCGTATTTACGGAATTGAATCGCATTTGCGCCTTTTTATATTTATTGGTTGCCAGCGGTGAAAAAGATAAACGACGTGTAAATATACTTTCTCCTCGGAAATAATATTGCTTAGCTTGCGCCTAATCGAATTTCGCGTAATCGACGTCTGAAGAAATAAGCCGAGAATTTTTCGTTGCGACAACCGACTTCGTACTTTCGTACTTTCGGTAGCGCCACGTTTCCTAGGTTGGTAAGCACCCTTGCCATTCCGTATTCAACCTCCTTCAAAATGACGATTGCTTATGTTAACGAGCTAACGCCAACGCAAATGCATACGTCTTAAGATCTTTTTCATCTTAAGAAGATACCTACAGTGCTGCCTTCTACGGGCACGAACGAGCATCGTATGTATGCGGTATGCGGTAATGAATTGGTCTGGTTTTTTTGCAAGGGAAGATATTTTTGTATTTTTGTGGATCAGCACAACTGTAAGCTGCCGCTGGTCAACCGTCTTTTTGTCCCGCCACTGGTCAACCGTCTTTTACGGGCACGAACGGGCAACGTACATGTAGGTATGCGGTATGCAGTAATGAATTAGCCTGTTTTTTTTTCAATGGAAGATGTTTTTGTATTTTTGTGGATCAGCACAACTGTAAGCTGCCGCTGGTCAACCGTCTTTTTGTCCTGCTACTGTCTCTCGTACAAGCCATATTTGTGAATTGTAAATAAACTTTGTTGTTTTCATAAGGACAGTGCTTTTATTTTATGTTCAGACTTCATGCTGACTGTAAAACAGGAATTTCTCATTAAATAAGATAGTGCGTACGCAAGCGTTGAACATCATCGGTCTACACGCATCGGTCATCGTGAAAGCCGATCAAATCAAGCGAACGCTTGCAACTGAATAAACTGAATAATACATAACCCTGCACATGAATCTTTAAACATACATGTGCACGTATAACTAAGAGTGTTTAATTTATAAAATCATACAAGGTTAGTGCGTTAAGAAAAATAATCATCATTAAATTACGGAGCGTAGAATAGTTATTACAACGCGGAACCTCAGCGCGAATAACATAATATTTTCAAACCACATTTGATGAGACAACAGATTAGAGGGGATTAACGTGTGCACTGAATTGCTAATTTGTTAGAAACACTATTAGTTTTCAGACAAATGGAGTTGTACAACTACTGTATAAGTTTAGTTTTATATCTGTTATAGGTGTATATCTGACAGAAATTTGTCATTTATGGATTTTAGAACTGACATTAAAATGTATCTCTAATACTAAGTTTTAATTCCTTAAATAAAATCCCTGTTGCGTATAAAAAAGTTTGCGGATTTCTGTAACGGTTGTACAACTTAAGTCTGTCTACAAACTCAAAATGTTTTCTGGGTATTATATTAGACAAACTGAAATCTTTTCCCTACAACTTATTTTGTTTATATATTGAAGTTGCGTATGAAGTACGATCGATTGAAATAGGTCAGTTTGTGAGGCATTTGAGTTAAACTCTTGTTTTCTACATCGTTTTTTTTTTCATTTTAGTCTCCAGAGTGCAACTTTGCATTTCCCCCTCAAGACATTCTAATGGATGATATTCTTCTCTTAAAACTTCTTGCTTTAGGTAATCTACTATAAAATTTATCCGAGAGCTCAACAAATCAATTTCTTTCTTTTTCAAAGTCCCGCGAGTGTCGGTTATCAGCGGATGCAAAAACCATGAACCGAATCGTTAAACGGTACCGCTTTCGGCAAATAAACAAACACATATATTTAATCGGTATGGACAATGCCAAATAACCAGACATTAAAGATGATGGAAAGGAATCATAATTTGAAAATATTTTACACAATCCATGCACTCGAGAACTCGCATCGGTACCGTGCATTTTTCTAGTGCTCAGTAATGAGTATAACTTTACATGGTTTAAATTTTTATTTAAGATATGAAATCATACAAATGACTCTTAACTCACCAAAATAATGTCAAAAAGCAAAAAAAAAAATGAATTAATTAAAACAGCGACTTTTGGCTTTGATCATTTGACTAGCTTCAACTAAGCGGGTTGTCGTAAAAACTACAAATATAATGTTGTTGGCTAAATTCTCAATGATTTCCTAACTCAAGACATTTTTGATGTTTTAATTATTTTTAACAAATAACTTTAATTAAATTTAAAAAAATGTCTGAATTTAGCTGCCCCTGTGTGATGGCTGCCTATACTTACATACGTGTTTGCAGTGATTGCTATCTTACAGGGGCAGTGGAAAAAATTCATTAAGGGGGATCTGAACTGCATGTTTTGCTATGAGGAAATTTTAAAACCTACTTTTAAAAAAACTACTTGTTATAATACAAAAATAAAAATTGATAAAAATGCAGTATTTTTGTAGCTACTGCATAATCAAAATTTCATAATTTTTCCATTAATAGGGAATTTTTAAAAAATTAAAAACTAAAATTCTTATAAATTTTTTTGTACACGGTACACGGTGTGCATGAAGAACATTTTTTATTAAGGGTTTAAATCGGTCATTTGTTAATTGCATTATTTCAGCCCTTATGTTAGAAATAAGGTCTAATGTCCTGTATTCTGGTTGGATGACCCCCAATCCAAGACATTGATAATGTGGCATTGTTCGCGTTAAGGTCTTTGCACCGTACAAGATGATGGTAAGTATCGGTGCTCGGTAACGCAGTTGCTTACGGCAAAAAGATAGATTACTTCTTGGATGGATAAATAGCCAAACAGTCGAGTAGCAAGCACGATACGCCATAAAACTTCGGTAATCCAAATTAAAGTGTAAATACAAGTAGAAAGAGAGAAATGCGAAGTGCGGAGGAAAAAAAGTGCCGAAGAATTCATCGGGGAGACATTAGCTTCAGATTGCGGCAACGATTGAACGAAGGAGGAGAAAATAGGTGGACCAAAGAAGAAACAAACACAAATGGTGGAGTCATTTCAAAATATAGCACCCACATCGACTTTTCTTTTCCGTAATTAACATTATCCGCACGTATCGCACCCTCTAGCGTACGCGATTGCTATTCACAACGAATGAAAAAACATCTAAACCAGCAATTGTTTGGTTAATCTTAATGGTTATGGGTCACAACTTAAAACATATGCAAAAGGAATAAACTGTTAAAAATAATGATATTTTGAGCAGTTAGGCTACTCTCGATGGATCATCGCAACGTTAAGAAATGGTTCGGTTATTTTTGATGATGAAATCATTAAAATTACATGCTTTATGTCGATGGTTCCTGCTATTTACAATGTGTTTTGATGTTAGGGGATCTTGGGGGAATATATCCTCTAGTATAACCCTAAGATATCAATCCCCATTTTTGTGACATGTGTACTAACCAAATTTTTGTTGACATTTAATGTTCATCTTTATTAAACAGTGGAAACATGTTTCTTGATTTCTTGATAATATATAACAAAATATAGTCTTCAGTATTTTGATTTATATATATTATTACTTAAATGATGTGATAATGCACGTTTTTAACTAATCAAATTTGCATAACTTGAAAAAATGGCCATAGAATTCATATTCAAACTTATGGATATAAAACATATGCTTATTTATTAATCAAAATAAAATTCATAAATAATCAAAAAAATTGCATATTATTAAAAATTTGAGATTCTTTGTATTGATACAGTCACACAAATGCACCTTGTTGAGAATCTATTCTATTAGACAATGACCAATATTATTTTATTGTCTCTAACTATTCAATGGCAATTTCTATACACCCTGTATATACAGGGTGGTCCAAAAAGCAGTAACCACACCACATTTTTTGAAATCTCATAGTTAATTTAAAACTGTGTTAATGCTGTTAAATAGGAAGTCACGTGTGCTCTATCCACTGATGTTATTAGATTTTACTTACTACCATTTTGTCACGGAAACACAAATTATAACTATTTACCCATAACACTTGGAACAAAATGTCAAATTAGGAAAATTAAGCGAATGGTAAATTTGTATGAAATCAAACTGTTTTCGTCATCATATGCAATTATTTGAAGCTGTTACAATGTTTATAATAACAGAGGGGAATGCCAATTGGTAGTGACCATTTGCAACATTTTTTTTTAATTTTTTGAAACATATACTGTTTTTCCATTAAAACATAAATTTGTAATTATTAAACATTTCAACAAAATTAATGCTGTTTACAAATTGTAGCAGCCATTTTAAGGGGAGAGAAACATGGAAGCACTTGCCACACTTTCAAATTTGCTCTCCAAATCTTAAAATAGATGTTTGTGATCAAAAACCTGTTGCTATATAGAAACAATTATATAAACTACATTAGAAGACTTTAAAATGTTCAGTCTGTAAGGGCAGTTCATAAGAACTTATTTTGTTGAAAAGATCATTTTGTTGCCACTTGTGACATGAAATTTGTTTTTTTGTTTCTAGTACCTATTAAGTTTCTATAATTAAAGTTACATGACATGTAATCAAATAAAAAATGTACATATCAAAGAAGACATTCCGAGCTATAAATTTGGCTCAAATATTTTGGTTCTATGTATGATTAGAAGCCCACAGAATTAATTTTTGAAAAATCAAACAGTTTAAAATAATAATACTATTTATTGTAATTGATGACATTAAATACTTATTTATTTTGATATATGTAACATGAAAATTGGACAAAATGTGTTTTTTTTTTTTTTTTGCTATTTGGTATTCGTGGGCAGACCAAAATATAAATAATTGGCAATGAAGACGAAAACAACTAATTTCAAAGAAACATATCATTATCCTCATTTTACAAATTTGGTATTTTGTCCTTAAGAGTTATGGCTAAAAAGTTAGTTTTGATTTCGGTAAAAAAAAAAAAAAACAGTCGTCAGTAAAAAAGACTAAAAAAAAAGAGGAGGTTAACATTCTTGAGATTCATTAAATCTGCTTTCAGAAATAATGTAAAACATAGTTATCTAATAAAAAGGATTTCTTAGATTTAAATTCCTGGTTTTTCTCAATATCTGTCGTCTTGAAATTGGAGAAAAAGTCAAATGCTTATAAAATCGTGTCTCTATTCATTTATTCGTCTTCAAAATCGTGTTCTTAGGTCTTATTTATAATAATCACAGACGTGGATTTATTCGAGAGTGACACAACTGTTATTGAATTATTCTCCGATCCGAGCGAGGTGTTTGCCCTCCCGTTTAGATTAATGAATGTGACGCTCACTCGCGAGTTTGTAAACCGTGCTTGAGAACAGCTCGCAGCCAAAATCCCTCGCTTTACTCTTCTCGTTTTCATTGAAATAAAAAAAAAATTGAGATGAGTAGACGAGGAGAGGCTTAACACCTCTTCATTTGAATATCGGGTGTAATTAATGCGCAAATGTGTACGTGCTTAAAAGCGCCCTTCTTGCATACGGGTCACGTTGAAGAGGACGACAACATTGCAGCACATTTTTATATTTACAGAACGAAATTTGGTGATGCGCACGGTGTTCACTTTCGAGGCAGAAGAAGCGCATTTGGAAAAAAAGGTACGAAGGAGGAAGAGGAGGAGAAGGAGGAGGAGGAGATGAAGGGGAGGAGGAGGAGGAGAAAGGGGAGGAGGAGACGAGGAGAAGGAAAGGAGAGGAGGAGAAGGAGAAGCAGACATTGAAAAAGAGTAGGTGGAGAAGGAGGAGGAGAAGAAAAAGGAGAGGAGGAGGAGAAGAAGAAGGGGAGGAGAAGGAGGAAGAAGGGAGGAGTGGAGGATGAGAAGGAGGAGAGGAGGATTAGGAGAAGGAGGAGGAGGAGAGAAAGGGGAGGAGAAGGAGGAAGAGAGAAAGAGGAGGAGGAGGAGAGGAGGAGTGGAAGAAGAAGGAGGAGGAGAGAAGGAGTGGAAGAAGAAGGAGGAGGAGAGGAAGGGGAGGAGGGGGAGAAGACAAGGAGGAGAAGAAGGAAAGGAGGGGAGGAGGAAAAAGAGAAGGGGAGGAGGAGGAGGGAGGGAGGAGTGTAGGAGGAGAGAATTAGAGAAGGAGAAGGAGAAGAGGTGAAGGAGATGGAGGAGAAGGGGAGTAGGAGGAGGTGAAGGGGATGGAGGAGCAGGATGAAGGGGAGATGAGAAGGAGAAGGCAAGGAGGAGGAGGAGGAGGGGGAGGAGGAGGAGGAGGAGACAAGGAGGAGAAAAAGGAAAGGAAAGGAAAGGAAAGGAGAGGAGAAGGAGGAAAGGAGAGGAGGAGGAGAGAATTAGAGGAGGATAAGGAAATGAGGAGAAGGAGAAGAGGTGAAGGAGATGGAAGAGGAGAAGATGATATGTAGAATGGGACGAATAAAAGGAGTATTGAGAGGAGAGGAAGGAATGAAAGAAAGATATTAGTAGGAGAGTAGGTGAAGGAGATGGAGGAGATGGAGGAGGAGGAAGAGAGACGAAAGAGTAGGAGAGGAGAGGTTAGAGGTGAAGAGGGAGGGAGAGGAAAAGTAGAACAGACTATAAAGAAGGATGATTAGAGTTGAACCTAAGGAGATGTGGAGGAGGAATAGGTTAATGGGAAGGAGAGGAGGGTGCATAGTTTAGAAAAGGAGAGAGAGGAGTAGTTGATAAAGAGGTGATAAGGAGAGGATAAGGATGAGTGAGATGAGGAGAGAGTAAGGAGAAACTGAAGATGAGATAAAGACGTATTGAATAGAGTAGGAGATTAGAGGAGAGGGAGGAGTGAATTGAGCATAGCGAGGAGGAATAAAAGAGGTGGTGAGAAAAAAAAAGTTGGAGATAAGAGGGAGGAGTGAGATAAGGAGAGAATAGCGAGGAGGAATTAAAGATGAGATAAATAGGTAGTGAGGAGAGGAGTAGGAGATATGAGAGGAGAGGGAGGAGTGAGATGAGGAGAGCGAGGAGGAACTGAAGAGGAGATAAAGAAGTGATGAGGATAAGAACAATAGTAGGAGATGAGAGGGAGGAGTGAGATCAGGAGAGGATAGCGAGAAGGAATTGAAGATGAGATAAAGAGGTGGTGATGAGAGGAGCTGAAGAGTAAAAGGAGTAAGGAGATGAGATGACAAGGAGGAGTGAGCTAAAAATTAGACTATAAAATGGGAAATTAAAGTCGAAGGGGAGGAGAAGATGTTTGGAAATGGGCGAGGATGAGGTGGATAATTAGTAAATGTTTCAAAGTTTCCATAGCTCAGCACACAAAAACCTGTGAATAGCGCAAACCATTAGTACCAAACCAAAAGTTGTGCTTTTAGAGAGAAAATGATATTTTAAATGTTTGCGCTATTCACAGGTTTTGGTGTACCGTATATTAAACGATTCGCCTTAGGTTTCGGTTATGTTTTCACTTAGAAAACATTTTCTGAGACGTGATATTCTCGCGTCTGTTTTGCCTGAGGTCGGTTTCGTTGCTTATATTTATTCGCGCTAATCCTTCCATAATTTCCTCGCGCTGTGAAAATGTGAAAATGTGTATACATAAATTATTTCTTATTTACATAAAGCCACTCGAGCAAAGTGAGAAGCGAAGGGACAATGACGGATTTCGATGGAATTTCGATTCAAAAAATGCATCGAAAAGATTGCGGTTATCTCAGTTTTGGAAAAGCTTTGTTTCGAAGCCTTTTTGAAGTGCTTCGAGTGGCTAATCGCCTCTGAATTGCACGGACAGGAGCTTAAATCTGATGCCTTAAGCCTGAGTTTCATCCAGTGAATTGCAGATGAATAAATCCTCTTCATTTTTACTAATAGATTTTCTTCTTGGAAATCGATAAACTCGTTTTCTTTCCGAGGCCAATATTTCGCTGAAAATAATATTGAATACCGATACGAGCGGCAGCGGTTTGTGTTTCGAGTGTGATGGACTGTTATTGTTAACTGGTCTAGCCACGCTTCGTTAAGCTGTTATTTTTTTAGTAGCAGCTTTTTCTGGCTTTTTCTGCAACTTTTCCACCCCTGATGGGCCATCTTCCTTTTAATCGAATATTTATCGATCAATTTGGGAGGCAAGAAAAGCTAGCGAGTAAGCTTTTGCGCAAATTGCAGCGTTTACGCTACATTTGACCGCAAATGGAGATATTTTAAGAAATTTAAAACTTGAGAAAAAAAATCACTAGGTTGGTCCTATATCAGTTGGACTCTGAAACTCCAAATATATATTCATCGCGTAAATACCGCTATTGGGAACTCTGTCTAACTCACGGACGGAAGTTAAATAGCGGGCGATGAGCGATTCTTAACTACGGAGTGATTTTTTTTGTGTTTTAAGTTTTAATGTAATGAGTGAAATTAGTCAAGGTGGCTATTCTGCTCAGAACACAATTGCCTACAAATGAAAATTTATACAGCGAAACCAGTAAATATCGTCCTTCTATACGAGCACATAGCGCATCTGGAAGTAGCGATCCCTAAGTCAGCACGGCTCAATTTTACAGAATAAGCTAAACCCTCAAATAGCACTCTCCATCCAAGTACAACACTTTGTTTGTACAACAATTGTTGAATTCACAATTTTTGCTGTACTTACGCGCATAAATACAGTCATCGATTAAGCTGTGGTAAACTTCACTGCAGTTTGCTACAATCTGAACAAAACCATTCCATACACATCAAACGAATTGGATTTTTACGTTTTGCACCATTATTTTTCGTTTTTCAATGTAACTCTCTGTTTTTGTTTTTTCACCCTTCTGATCTATCGCATTTGTTGTGATCCCTTGCACTAGGCTCTCAGCTTGACACACTACAGGACACACCTAAAGAGCCTGGCTATTTATACCCAGGTCCCAACTGGACAATTTTATCTTTTTCATGGCCTCCGCAAGTTGTAGACGCATGCGACGATGGTCTAGGCGCACCATCCGCAACCAGGAATATCAACAAGTGCTCCTTTTGTCATTTTCAAACTATCTTGCCAGCACGAAATAAAATATATTAAAACTATATTTTAGGATTTTCTTCACAAAATGCAATGGCGCACATCGCAAGGCATCCCCAAGTTATGGACGCATGCGCCGAGGGTCTAGGCGCACCGTCCGCAACCAGGACCACCAACAAGTGCTCCTTATGTCATTTTCATACTACATCTTGTCAGCACGAAATAAAATATATTAAAACCACATTTTAGGATATTTTCTCCACAAAGTATAACAGCGCGCAACCGAATCTCTAGACGGCCAGCTAGACCGGCAGACGATACTCGCGCATTCATCGGCTGTCGGTCTCTGGTGCCACTGGACCTAATTTGAAAGCGAGCTTTATTCGAAAGACCCTTTCATGATGATTTTTCAGACTGGACATTAACTCATGCGATTCACGTCCACCCAATTCATAAATATGGCACGAATTGCGAGGATTATTAGCGAGACTTTCATCGCGTCGCGAGTTAACGATCCGAAGCAAGTCTTCACCGGGTTGTTGAAACGGTTTTTTTTGTATCAATTATAGAAACAGATGGCATCATTAAACACTGAACACAGGCGTCCATCTATGAAAAGTTAATATAATTGAGCGATTAAAAAAAACGTAGAAGCGGCAGAATTTGGGCTCATTGAACCTTGTGTTTCAGTGCCTCGCGTTCCCTCATCAAGACTTAATTACGGTCCCATTGAAAAGTTGTTTAAAGGCATTAAAGCTTTATCAAGAAGCTCTATTATCTGGCGCAGACGCAGATGGTCCCTAGTGCCGAATCAATTAACGCTTTATTATTATTAACTGCTCATTGAATTGCTCTGCAAATTGGGAGGAGGTGATGCGAAATCAGTATAGGAAGCACCGAAGCAAAGTCGGTGGGGATGTAATTGAATAAAGATCTTTTATTTGTCCTTTGCTCATTCTCTGGATGTGTACATGTATATATGGAGGCGATGCACTTCACATCTATTAGCTTAGGGCTGATGAGATGTATATCCATCACCAGCGACAGATTTTCGTTTTCGATTAAGCGGACAATGCACTCCGTGCCATTGGCCATGGATTGTACGCGTATTCCCCTTTGTCGTTGATCGCCTTATAAACGCATCCTTTTATCCCAATATATCAGGTCTATTTATTCTAATAGCATATTATTTACCTCGTTGTACACAAGGACACTCTTTACTTCTCTCATGACTCCTAAAAACTTAACCCATCAGGAGTTCAGTGGCTCTTCGTACATGTAGGAGATTGCGTTTCTGTTTACGTACACCGGTTTTTTATACGGAAAACCATAAAAAATAAGGCAAGCACTTGTTACAGGTTGCAAATTTGGTGATTTAGAGTCTGAGCACTCATCTGGTAAATATCTAACGTAACTTGCGAATGTTTGTCGTGAAGACGGGTGTACATGTACTGTATATTGATGTCCAATACTTCTACGGGGTATATTTCTTCAAAGATTGAAGATGTCTTCTTAACAATGGTCCAATGTCACAGTGTGAGGCAGAGTTCGAGCCTCACATTTCCAGAAGCGACATTCCTCCTATCTGGAGATTAAGCCGCAGATGGAGATTGTGATGGTTATTGTTTTAAAAGATCTTCAAACAAAGGCATGTTGTTATGTTAGTAGGTCTACATAAGTTGTTTTAAGCAGGTGGCAAACACGCGTACAAATGTCGGGCTACGTACATTTGATGTTTGGTAAATTCTCCTAAAGATTGTGGTCTTTAAAAGAACCTGGGAAGAGGTCTTTGCAAAATCCGGGCAATTTAACGCAACATTGTAACCAGTGAAAATTTTCGTGAAATTAAGCGCATCCCATAGTGCCGGTGCACACGAGCGGTGCAAGCGTGGAGCGGTGCCATCTTGCGATTCGGCTTGCGATTTTTGCTAGTTTTGACTGCGGCCAAATGCGGTTGCAAGTCAGCCGCAGCGGTGTTTTAAAGTGTTTTAAAGCATTAATAAAATGGTCTAAACCTTGGTTTTTTGCCCTTTTATACTTATTAAAATTCCATATTTAGAATAAAATATATCACCATTTCCACAACAAAAGTGTTTTAATCTGAAAATGTTAGCCTGGCGAAAAAATTGCATACGACGTGTTGCATGCGATTGCATTTCCACTTGTCCCTAGAGCAGTCGCGCAGCAGCCGCAAAAATAACCGATAGCCACAGCCGCAAAGCCATGCCACCGAGAACGCCTCCAAAAGATGGCGTTGGCACAGCAGCCGCAAAAAAAACAGATAGGCACAGCTTCAAAGCCGTGCCACCGAGAACGCCTCCAAAAGATGGCGTTGGCGCAGCAGCCGCAAAAGTAACCGATAGCCACAGCTTCAAAGCCGTGCCACAGAGAACGCCTCCAAAAGATGGCGTTGGCGCAGCACCTGCAAAAGTAACCGATAGCGACAGCTTTAAAGCCGTGCCACCGAGAACGCCTCCAAAAGATGGCGTTGGCAGCAGTCATTAGCGCCTACGAGCTTACTTTACGCTGTAATGCGGTAACGCATCGGCAACAGCGTATTAGAATATTACCG
>JAQGCC010002275.1:0-19116 GCA_034698905.1 Xestoiulus laeticollis | reverse complement strand
TTCCCCGACCGCTGGTCTAGAGAGATTAAGCTGTCTTGCGTTCAACGCGAACGTAAGCGAAAGTTTCGAAATGCACATTAGCCTGGGTGTAAAATAGTTTACGGTCACGTAAACCTGACGAGTTTCACGTTTACGTGCATGCAAACCTCGTCTGCTTTTCGTTCAACGCGAACGTAAACGATAGTTTCGAATTGCACATAGGCCTGGTTATCAAATAGTTTACGTTCACCTAAACCTGAACGCAAAGTAGGAAAATACATTGAAAATGACAGTGCTGTCAGATAACATGTCCTGCGTTTACGTTTAACGGAATACAGCTTAATCTTGCTACTGACCACATAAGAGACCCCTTTATGTCCCTTATTGACAATCGCTTAATCGGGCCAGTATCCAAACGAGATGACTTATTTATAAAACGTTCCAAAACCTCTCAAAGGCAAGCATCAACGAAACAATGACTACAAAGGAGACCTTTGACCTTTTCGTGTCACAAAGGCGGCCCCTGTATCGTCTTTATCGAACAAAAAAAAAACGAGTCGTAAAAATACAACTTCTTCGAAACACCATTCCAAAATCCATGAATGCTCGAATTGTATTTGTGCGGATGACTAACCGACCTAATAAGGCGTTTCCGGTTGAGGTCAAGTACCGAAATGACCTTTTTTCACACGCGAACAAAACAGAAACACCGAAGCTCGTCGTTCTTTTATCGTCCCCTTATCGCGTATCGGTAAACAATGAGTGTCTTTTTCTGCATTTTATCCTCCCTTGAATCTTCACTTTAAGGTCGACATTTTTAAACCACATTCTGCCATTATGCCAAAATTAAATTCCCTACGGGTGGAGGGCATAGTCCAGTTGGACGTTAAAGCATTTTCGACATTATCATATACCCATCAGATTATTTTATAAAAAAAACAAAAACAAATTGGTTATGAAAACAACGATGACATTGCGCTTTCCCACGCCACGTGCCGGAAATGGGAAGTCGCGTGCCAGCGTTCGGTTTTTTTTAACACTAGGGCGCTCCGGTCTAGAACATGTTAAGTGGGTGTACAGTGGCACCAAAAAGTAATTGGCAATAAGCACTTTCTTATGAATAACTCTGAAAATAATTGCATTAGTGAAATTAGTGAAAACTGAAATATACGCTTTGTTATAAGTGTTTTAATAAAACATCCTATACAACATTTGAAGTTTTAATAAACGCTATTCAAATAAATTCAAAATAACCAAAAATCGCAAACCGAAAAAATATAGGCAAGACATACCTGTGTATGCTAAATTTGTATTGAAGAATGACAGGTTTTCAGACTTGTTTTGAAAAATCAAAATAAGTCTTAATGGTTTTTTGTCAAATAAATGGAATCAACATCATTGATGGTTTTGACATCCTAAACTATCGAAAATATTTTAAATAATACACGCATAAACGGATAATGGCCACAAAATAAAAAGTAAAAAAACATACTCCATAGAGTTAAGCTGGTGTATGTTTGGCATGTTTTATTTTTGGTCATTATCCATTTATGTGTGCACAATCTACGATGTTGATGCCATGTATTTGACAAAAATCCATAAAGATTTATTATGATTTTTCAGAACAAGTCGAAAAAACTGTCATTCTTCAATACAAATTCAACATACGCAGACATGGCTTGCCTATACTTTTTTGGATTGCGATTTTTGGTTATTTTAAATTTATTTGAATAGCGTTTATTAAAACTGTTTCAAATTTTGTAGATTGTTTTATTAAAACATTATAACAAAATGTCATATTTTCGATTTTTACTAATGCAATTATTTTAAGTGTTATTCATAAAAAAGTGCTATTGATAATACTTTTTGGTGCCCCTGTATATTTATGATATAAGAAGCTATCGAAGTTTAGATAGCTGTGCTTTAGATTAGATGCTGTGCTTGGCTGTGACTCCTTTCAAAGTTGAGTATAGGTAAAGGGTTGTCGAATGCTGTCGCTAGATGGCGCCACCTGTTTCATGCTTTGACGGCTGCAGTGTTTCTGCCGTCGTTGATGGAAGAAAGGTGTTTGAAAGTGCATGTTTTTCGGTATTCACATTTTCGTTCTTTCTTTCTTTATTTTTGCAAATAACTGTTCTTAATTTCTAATAATGCTCCAATAATGTTCTTGTTATTTAATTTTGGAAACTGATAGGAACAAATGAAATGTACGAGGACCTAGCATAAATACTATCATTTGTTTAAATTTTTTGTTTATGTATATGTATATTCCATTTAATGAAAATATGTCCGTAAAGTTTACCAAAACCCTCCACAATTACAAACTTTACAGACATATTTCCATGAAATGGAATACAAATATACATAAACAAATTTAAACAAATAATAAAATATGTAGGCTAGGTCCTCGTACATTCCATTTGTTCATAACAGTTTCCAAAATTAAATTAAAAAATAATTTAGAAAAAAAGGCTTGTTCTGGTACGCAACCCTCTTAAAAGTAGTTTCTTATCTGCAATATATACCATATATCTCCGTAATATTCCTATTACATGTATTGGAGCTTATAAAAGCAAATTTTTCAGAAAATGTCCACTTAAACACCATTATGCATGCATGCAAAGCCTGCTTGCAGGCTTGAGTTTGAGAGCCAAAAATGACATTTAAGGTATTAGAGGGATTGACGACATTGACAACACTGTTCTTTTGGCAATGCGCATGCGTATAGGGACGACGTTAATGAGTTTGTGGTTGAGGGGACACGAAAATATCATTAGTTTAACATGATACCACAACGTCTTTGAGGAGTATAACGACATTTACGACGCATAATTTAATTATGCGCATGCTCAATAGTGTGTTTATCGTTTTCGTTAAGAATGAGCTGAAACCTGCTCACACAATCTATTATAGGGCCACATATTTAAAAAAATTGTTAATTGTTAAGTGGAAAAACGTCCCAAGCAACCACTGTTGTTGACACGTGTGGCTCCTATACGGCTTTTCTAAACGTGGGAAAACAAGAGAAAAGCGTGGAAAAAGAACACAAAAACTTCGCTAATGAGTTCTGACTTCTGATTGCGGTCATGGCGGCTAATTATGCAAATTAGCCTCCTGGTGAGCGTTTCGAAAAGTTTCTTACCATGCCAAAAAAGCGTAAATCTTATACTGTTCTTGGTATAATATTCGAGCGTTTTAGAACAAGATGGCGTTTGGAACTAATGCGAGGGTGGAAAAATGAATTTAGGAGAAAATGGAAAACATGGCGGCGTCACCCCCTTTAAAGCGGCCACAGGAATTTAATAATTCGTCCATTAAGTCTTAATTGCGTCTCGACACGAAAAGGGGGTTGCACCAACGGACTTTTAATAAACGAAATGATATGTTATGATACCAGCAATGACGAATCCTCAAATTGCTCAAAAAGGTCATTCGCTCTGAAAAACGGTCGAATCACGAAATTGCAAAAGTTCAAAACACACGATTTTAAAGCCATACACTTCGAGAGTCCTCATACCATTCTAATGTTTCCTTCAAAATTCAAAACTAGAAGAAAAACTTAACTATAATCGTAGATAAAGCCCATTCGATAATAAGAGAGATATAGCTGCAAGGTCGATTGGTATTACCTTTACGATTACGCGCCATAAATCTTTCATAAACCGTCTTACGTTCAACGTATACGTGAACTTTATCTAACAGCACTGTATTTTTCTTACGTTTACGTTCACGTGAATGTTAACGTAATAGCAAACAGGGTATACGTGAACGTTAACTATTTGACAGCCAGGATCAGGTGCAATTCGAATCTGTCGATTATGTTCGCGTTGAACATAAAAAGACAGCTTATGTCAGGTTTACGGCGCAGGTGGTGATATGGCGACTTGGTGGTGATGCCATGTTGCATGCTCAAGGCGAATTTGCATTCAAATTAATAGGTTCGACTTGTGCAATTTGCCATAGGTCCTATGCCACAAAGTCGCCATATCACCACATGCTCACCATCTCGATGATTATACCCTGCCTTATCCCCTTCAGTCATGAATTAATTTTCCTTTTAAATAAATCAATTAAAGAATTTGGTGGTTACAATTACCGCAAGTAATATATTACTGAAGAGTATTATATTCGAAGATTAAGTTAACTAAAACCAAGATTTAATCCATCGATTAAGTTAGACAAGTTGCACATATATAGTGCACTAAAGTGTCATTTAAGCATCATCAAACAAAAATAAAGTTAACTTTAACCGCGATTAAGAAAGCAGAGGAGTTAACCTTAAACCACTGATAAAGCTGCATACACGAAGAGTTATAATTAAACCACGGGTTTAACGGCCAATTAAGCAAAACAGGCAGTTGCGCACCATTTCCAAGCAAACTGCAGTTAGGGTGAAAAAAAAGAGGGTCAAGAAGGTCAACCGGAAACCCATAGTGAATTTGCAGACTTAAGATGAGTGTCTCCGTCCGTTGTTATTATTGTTATTGTTATCCCCTTAATGATTGGTTGATATCAATAGAAATCCAGGGGAAGTTCGCTGCTTTTTTGTCCTTTAATTTCTTTCATCTTTTTAACACACTTCACAAAAAACTTTTTTTTTTCTAAGGAAAATTCCCGACAAATTTCTTTTCAAAGTTTCTATATATTTTTTTTTGTGTGTGTCCAAATTGGAAACTTTTTTTTTGTTTGTGTAATTCGTGACAAGGTTTTACAAACAAATTAGTCTCGATTCGTCGATTTCGTTGAATGGAATCTTTTGTTAAATTGATTCATGATTGCAATCAGGATGGGCTTCGTGTCATTATCGTAATTACTGCGGGCTAAGGGGTTCGGAACCCCCTTCGAGCGGGGACGGGTCACAAACCCCCCAAAAAATAAAACAGAATGGGTGTTTGGGGGTGAAAATCCAGGATGCACCGCGCGGGACACGCCATGACACATTCTGACACCAGGGGTAAAAAGTTTTAAACTCATAAAAAATGCATTGAAAAGCCCTTATTGCTATTGGATAAGGACCCCTATAATGCCTAGTCCACATCAAGGAAACAATTTCACGAAACATTTCATGACAAAAATGTTGCACATGTACAGTAATGTTTTGATGCTTGTCTGGTGCAGCATGTGTCGTAAAACAAGGTGTCCAAACGTATATTGCAACACAATTGAAACATTTCATGAAACCGATTCATGTTTCCTTGGTGTGAACTGGAACATTATACTGCACAAATATAAAAAAAGACATGGGGCTTACCTGATTGGCTCTCTCCAAATCAGTCACGATGATTTCCATTTCATCCGTCCTAAAACAAAAGCAAAGAATAAGCTATAGTTTTGATGAAATGTCAACAATAGAGGGATTGAGCAGGTTTCCTTTAATATTAACACACTATTACGCATGTGCAAAAATAGTTATGCGTCGTAAAAGACGTTGTAGTAACACGTTAAACTATAATGAAATTGTCGTCTGCCCTCAACCACAAATCACGTCGTCCCCACGCATGAGCATTGGCAAAAAAAAAAAAAAATGTTACCAATGTCGTCAAGATTAAAGTAAAATTTGATCAATCCCTCTAATTATTTGGTGTTCTTTAACTTTAATCGGTGATTGTGGTTTAATATTTATCGCGCATTTATTAATACAAGTCATTGCATGAGAATCTCGGTTAACTTAATCTATGAGAAAATAGGGAGATTAAGCTGTCTTGCGTACACGTGAACGTATTTGACAGCACAGACTTATTCAGTGTCTTTTGTTCACGTTCACGTGTACTCGAAGCCTGCCTTCTTTACGTACACGAGAACGTGAACAATATATTTGACAGGCAGGCTCAAGTGCAATTCGAAACTGTCGATTACGTTCGCGTTGAACGTAAGACAGCTTAATCTCAGTTTAAGCTTGAACTGTGGGTTTATTTATTTCAACTTACTTGGCGTGAGTTTCTTCATCGTATCTCGATTTCAGATCGAATAATTCCGACTGAGAATTTTCCAAGGCTGAAAAAAAAAATATTAAAATAATTAGAAAAGAACTAATTAGTACAATCTCAGTTAAAAATAACGAGCCATGAGCCATTATTAACGACATTGGCGGCTTTCGGTTTCTTGCAAATCATGTGCACCTAATGCCCCAATTAGCCTTATTAATACACCCTTTTTCAGCAACTCTTATAAACACTGTTGCAAAATTGTATACAAAACATGCATTCGACAATTTCCACAAAAACTATACCGTTTTTCGTTAAAGTGACTGTCGATACATACAGTTTGTACCGTATACGTATACATTTCAAATTAAGAGGGTTGATAACCAGAATAAGCTTATTTTTTTAATTTAAGTTTATGAAACTGTTACGAACAAATGGAATGTACGAGGACCTAGCATAAATAGTATGTTACCTGTTTGAATTTTTTGTTTATGTATATGTATATATCCATTTCATGGAAATATGTCTGTAAAGTTTATAATTGTATAGCTAGGGTCTGGTAAACTTTACGGACATATTTCCATGAAATGGATATATATACATATACATAAACAAATAATAGAATATTTATGCTAGGTTCTCGTACATTCCATTTGTTCCTATAACAGTTATCAAAATTTAATAAAAAAATAATTTAGAAAAAAAAAGGCTTATTCTGGTATGCAATTAACCCTCTTAAAAATTTAGTTGAATCATGAATGCATGCAGGATATACATGTATATACACCTGCATGCATGGACAATACTGAAGACGGTTTTATATTACATGTAATTCAACGTATAACATGTACATGTATATAAATAAACCATATAATGTGTATATATTAGTTTGCATACGTGATATAAATAAATTTGTTTAAAATCACTTCAAAATTTCAAAATCGAACGCAATTTGAATGGTCAAATTGCTTCCATAACGTTATTTGTCTATAAAAACTTGTTTCAATTTTCAAAATGACGGCGTTTAAGTGCGTCATGAAAATATTTTATTGAATTTCAACTTTTCAAAATTCCCCACGTGAGTTTCGATGCTTATAAAAATTGCATAATTGTCATCGATTGCCACATTTTGAATTCATACCTGAACAATATAAAAGTAAACGTGACGAACATGTTCAAGTGCTAAAAGATATTAAGCTGTCTTGCACTCAACGAGAACGTTTCGAATTGCACATAGGTCTGACAGTCAAATAGTTTACGTTTACGCAAACCACGTGAACGTGTGACAAATACATTGAAAACGACAGTGCTTTCAGGTAACTTGCCCTGCGTTCACGTTGGACGCAAGACAGCTTATAATCTCGCTAAAAACACAAAATATTAGAGGGATTGAGCACGCCTCCTTTAATGCTCCCTTAATGCTAACCACATTGACAGCACTGTATGTTATTCCAATGCGTTCTCGTTAAGGTAAATCAGTTGACGGGGCATTAAGGAAGGCGTGAACAATCCCTCTATTAACGTTAGACGTTTGCGCACGATATATCGAACCATATAAAACAGTGATTATGAAATCCATGTCAAAAATTGGCCGTTATAAATGTATAGAACTGTCTACAAGTTATCTGTCTTATACTGTACAATATTATGGTATTGCATATCACAACCTGGTAATACATGTATATCCGACTCATATTAAAATTCAAAAATTGGGGTTATAGCAATATCACGTTAATATCAAAAACTATTATATTTGTCCTGCATTGTATATCAATATCAAAAATTGGGATAGACACATTTGTCGCAATGGGAGCCGCTTCCACATTACTAATGCAAAAGCGCACAAAAAAAAGGGCTCATAAATTGTGCAGGTTAGGCTTAGCGACGTCGGCCATCTTGAAAATGGCGTCCTTGAAATCGACGTATCAATCTCTTATTTAATGAAAAACAATAAGAAGAAAAAGGCGGTGATTCGCGCCATCGCCCCCGAAAAAACATATCGAAAAGTGGACACTCAAGGCCTCGTAACACACGAAATACAAACAAATAAACATCAGAAGAAATAGAGAAATAATCGACGCTAAGCGATAAAATATATACATGTATAGAGGGCGACGACGTCATTTTTAGAAAGCAACTTTGGGGTCTTTTAACCAGACAAAAGAATGACCGGTATAAAAGGCTATACTATGTTCCTGAAGATGTTGTACATATTGATTGAACATATTGTACTATAAACTTATAAATAATTAAAATAAATTTTGCTTTTCAGGTTAGCAAATAATCGTGACATTAAAATATACTTGTATATAATAAGAGGTGTATACACGTTATAACGTTTTCTAGTCAATCTTACATGCTCATGTCAACAAATCATGCAAGACTAACGACAAAACGTCACGCGTATGCAGAAAAAACAAAAAAAAAAAAACACGTCAATTTTTATTTACGAAAAATTATGTAAAAGTGAGTTAAAAAAGGGTATTTCCCATATCTAAACATTGCAGATTTTCTGTAACTGCAAAAGGAGAAAACCAATATAAAACGTGTGGAAATTGCCTGATTAAGGCCAAAATAAATTCATTTTCCTTTACTATCTTGTCAATTTCAGGTTTTCCAGGCATGTAGGAACCCCTGGTATACACATCGGAGTTAATCGAGTTAATTCCATCAAGTACATTGAAAATCAGGTACCATCTGTAAATACCCAAAAAACGCGACGGTCGAGGGCGTAATCCGATCGACGTTAACGCAATATCCTTTTCGGACTGAGTCAGTCGATTGCGTCGATAAACGCAATAATCAAGTTTTTTTTTTTTTCCAACTTTTTATACACCAATTATTCACCTTTTCCTTTTTTTTGCGTTTGTCTACAAAGCGTCGATAACGGAGGGAAAAACCGAAGACGAAGGAAAAAAAGAACAGAAAGAGGAAATAGTTTCGTAGTTGGACAAGAGATGGCGCTGGAAGCCCCAGTGCATGCTTCGGAAGCCACACTGGCAAACGAATGGAATCACGATGGGAAAAGAAAAATGGAACGCACTGACGACAACACTGGGAAAGGAAAACACAAGGAATTTGTCAGAATATCAAAACTGGGAATAGAAGATGGAAGGAAATTCTCAGGATAACAACACTGCCACGGGAGAAGAAAATTGAAGGAATTTGCCAGGATAGCAACACTGGGAACAGAAAATGTAAGGAACTTGTCAGGATAACTAAACTGGGAACAGAAGATGGAAGGAAATTCTCAGGATAACAACACTGCCACGGGAGAAGAAAATGGAAGGAATTTGCCAGGATAGTTGCAACATTGGGAACAGAAAATGTAAGGAACTTGTCAGGATAACTAAACTGGGAACAGAAGATGGAAGGAAATTCTCAGGATAACAACACTGGAAAAATAAAATGGAGAAAATTTGTCCGGCTAACAAAACTAGGAAAGGAAAATACAAGGAATTAGTCAGGATAAAACTGGGAATAGAAAATGTAAGAAATTTGCCAGGACAACAAAACTGCAGAAAATGGAAGGAACATGTCAGGATAACTAAACTGGAAAAAGAAAACAGCAGAAAATTGTCAGGATAAAACTTGGAAAATAAAAAGGAGGATAGCAAAACTGCATGGGTGGGAAAAGAAAATAACATGCAGCTAGGAATTTGTCGAGATAAAACTGGGAAAAGAAAATAGAAAGAATTTGTCAGGAAAAAAAAACTGGGAAAATTAAATTGAAGAAATTTGTCAGGATAGTAAAGCTGGGGAAAAAAAATTAAAAGAATAAGCCAGGACATCAAAAACAGGGTATTAGCAAATAAAATAAACTTTCCAGGATGACAAAACTGGGAAAAGAAAACCGAAGGAAATTGTCAAGATAACACAACTGGGAAAAGAACAATTGGAACAAAGAAAACAGCAAAATCGAACGAATACTGTAGTCATGACAACTGCATGCAGATCTGCATGTAGAAAACAAAAATAAATCAAGAAAACGAAAAGTTCCGAATGCAAACAAAGCCCGTTTAATTTGATCGCCGATTAAAACGATTAATCCATTTTAACGGGATTTAATCGTCGATTAAACGCTCCCCACATTCTATTTATACTCTCGTACGACCCCCCCCAAACGCCCCTTAATTGGGCCATTGAACAAAAAAAATGCTGCCTTAATGTCTATAACATAATTGACGAGTTCCTCCGAATACACAATTAACACACGAGCCGATCATGATCTTAATTAACGTTAAAAGTTAGGCTTATTAAGGACATCATTCGATTCTAACATCCCTTAAACCCCCCCCCCTTAAAACCGTATCAATCCATTAGCCATTAATAATAATTGGGATTAAGAGAAGTCGTTAAATGTTTAAAAAAAAACATATACATGTACAAACAAACAATCGAAAACGAACCGAATTAATAGCACCTGCAATCGAAAACAATAGAGAGCTATTCATTAATTAAGGGTTAAATGGATTAGCATTAATTAGGGCTAATTGACATTAAAATATACGCCCGAGGCCCCGGGAGAAAAAGCGGAACGAAGACGATTCCATTTTAATGGCCGATTAAGCTAACAGAGGACGAATCAATTAAGAGCGGAGACGATCGCTAATTAATCGGGAGATCATCACGGCGCCAACCGTCGATTACGGGTTTAACGGACGATTAAGAGTTGGGTCTAATTTGGAAATCAATTTGGGCGGAAGTGGGAGACGACAACCGCGATTAAAATTAACTTATTCATAGCAATTAATTTTCATCCATATTCAAAAAAAAACGGGCTAAATTGATGGACAATTAGCGAAAAAAACGCATGAATAAAGATGAAAAAAATGCATTCGATGTGTGGTTAGGATTGGCGAAAAAGTCGAATTATGGTCGCTACAGGGTTAGCCTCGACATATTGTTGCATAAATTGGAGTGTGCATTAATTAGAACGCCGGATATGCGAATATTTCACCGAAAATTGCAGCAAAATCACTTTTAAGCAACAAAAACATGAAGAATAATACAACAGAATATAAGGATAAATGGTTCGGCAACATCAGCGCTTTGTTTAAGCAAACGCGTAAAAAAAAAAATAATGGTAGTTTATGGGTTGGGATTAAAGACGACTCTGAACCCATGTAATTTTCGTTGAAAAAAAATAATGAATATTTGGTGAAAAAAATAGCAAAATCCTAACGTCAGTGGCGTTATGTCAGTACCGATTCATGTTGAGAAGTTAGGAAAAAGTACGTTTAAAAACAGTTTATATCAGAAATCCTAACCATGAAAGCTTATCAGCTTAACTTTACTCGGTTAAAACACCCATGCATAAGTAATATATAAGAAATTTAAAACGATCAAAGATATGGGGTTGGGATATCTCAACCAGCATAAGAGACAATGCAATAGTCAAAACCTATTTACAATTAGCGAGATTAAGCTGTCTTACGTTCAACGTAAACTCAATACAAGTTATCTGACAGCACTGTCATTTTTAATGTACTTTTCCCATGCACGTTTACGTTCACGTGAACACAAAGCAGGCGAGGTTTAAGTGAACGTAAACTAGTTGACAGCCAGGCCTATGTGCAATTCGAGCTTGTCGTTTACGTTAGCGTTGAACGCAAGACAGCTTAATCTCTTATAACATATTTACATCCAAGCAATGCATGGGAAATTGTCTTGCGCCCTTAAAGCCCAATCAAACAAACAAATAAGCATGGGAAACAGCAAAATCCTAACCATAAAACGGAGTTGCGTGGTAACAAACATTTCCACAAGTTTAAATTCGAAAATTTATAGAGGTGAAAAGTTAATTTTCGTCACGATTTGCATTATTCAAATCCAGTAATGGTCCCGTGCCATGAGAAACTAATCCCAACCGACATGAGATTCACATGCAAAAATTGTCTCTAAAAGCATCAATTCTTATGAAAAGAATCCAAAAGCACTATAAAAACAATAAGAAATGGAAACAATTACATGTATACACATGTGAAAACTCAACAACAGGATGGTGAAACTAGTACAATTCCCAGCATCAAAAAATATTTAAGAAATAATTTTATTACAATTTGCTAGAAATTCAAAATTACTTGCAGGGAAGAATTGAAATAATAGGTTCACGAATTCTATATTACCTTGACAAAATTAAAAATTCGTACAAATTTACCGCAGTTCAAAAGCATAATACAGAATAAACAAAGGGGATAGAACAAAGAAAGAAACCACAACATTGGAGACGTTTAAATTTAAACACTAAAATGTTCTCTTCTCATATTCCACGTGTATCGATTTGGAATACGAGCATCATGTTATCATTCCAATATTCGATCAAAGAACGATGGAATTATCCGTTCCCGTCATAGGTCTATAGCGGGACAATAGGGAAATTAAGCTGTCTTATACGTTCAACGCGAACGTACTCACCCGTTTCGAATTGCACCTGAGCCTTCCTGTTAATTAATAGTTCACGTTCATGTTTACATATACGTGAAGAAGGCAGGCTTCGCGTACACGTAGATCTAAAAGACACGGAAAAAGACAGTGCTGTCAAATACGTTCACGTGTAGACAAGACGGCTTAATCTCCCATAAGCTTTCAAAAACTGATCATGTTCCATTTAAAAAGTCATTTCCGTTATACAGTAGCCAATGCCAATTCCGTTCCCTTTCCAATATTCCTTGGGAACGGGAACGGATACCAAAATTCCATATCCCGTTCTATGGAGAAAATGGCTAAATAATAGAGGGATCTTACGACATTGGCAGCACTGTTTAAACCCCTACTAGCAAATATTTTTGAATGGGGCCCAATTTTATTAGCTTTATAAGAGGGGTTCTACACTGTAGTGATCTTTGAAGTCGTTATGCTCCTCAGACGTTGTGTTATCACGTTAAACTAAAGAAGTTGTCGTGTCCCCTCAACTTCAAACCCATTAACATCGTCCCCACGCATGCGCATTGGCAAAAAAAAACAAAAAAAAAAACAAGTGCTGGCAATGTCGTCAAGATTAAAGGAAACCTGCCTTTACAACCTTTGAAGTTTTACACTGACCAATTTGAATAAATGGAACCATTTATTGAACCTTTATTTCTAAATGTAGTAGCCCATTAAACCTCCATCAGAGGTTCTAATTAAGATAGTTTTTATGAGTGTATATATACCAAGGGCTCTTGATCGCGTTTTTAAGATCGCGGGGTCAGCGTGAGGTCAGCGTGAGTGACGTCACGACAAAGGGTCAATCGAACTCCGGTAAAATTTAACGAGAGATTAAACGCCAGAAGATTAAGGAGTTAGTTCAGAACTAACCCTCTTTCCATACTATACACACAATGGATTCACGAAAAGATGGCGAACAAAGTTTCCGATAAAATCGAATTCGTGAAATAGGTAAAGAATGAATGATAATAAATAAAAAAACGAACACGCTGATAATGGAGTTAAATTTAAAGGGGGGTAAAAAAAAAAGAGAAAGTTAAGGGCGCGATAAGAGAGGCGGAGTCGCCGTATATCGCGGTATGGAAGAATCGCCATGGGTACGATTAAAGGATATCGGTATCGCGTATATGCGAACACAAGTGGTATCGATGGAGAGAGAGAAAAAAAACAACATACGGCTGCAGACATAAAGGGGGGCCCCCTACCAACTCAAAAGACAATGCAATTTCATAAAAAATATACAAATAAATAAACAAAAAAAAAAAAGGGAGCTAAACCGATAAGGGATTCAAGAAGGAAAAACAGATTCCCACGAAAAACAAAAGTTCATAAAAACTAATATAATGTAGAGTGAGAGATACAGTGATGTATATGATAAGACGATATGCACTGGGTCCAGGCAGATTGCAGGGACACATCAGGATTAGACTTATATGTTGGACCAATCCTTCTGGCATAGGGAAAATATTATCATTGAACAGTTACACTAATTTTAATTAAAAACAGACAAATAAATACCTTAACATATTTGAACACATGCGTATTGAGTATAAATTGAACTATTTATAACGTATACTTCGTATTTATATAGCTTAAGACCAAAGCTTTTTGGCTTTGTACAATCGCACCATAGTTATGCTAATCTGAAAAAAAGAGGCCATCACGATCAGTACTTATACATGTATAGGCCTACATGTACAAATTTGAACATATTTAAACTATTGGAATGTTTAATTATGTAAAACTAAATTAAAACAAATATAAATAGGCAGTTGGCACATTCAAATGTGCCCTAGTCATGCTGTTTAAAAGTGCCCCACATTGCATCACAAAGCTTATTGCTTTAAATGACTATGTGGAAGTGTAATACATGTATCTTAAATGCTGACCTATCTATAAAATAGATCATGAAAAGAACTAAATATAAGCATCATTGTAACCAATCCTTGTTAAAATAGACAACTGTTTAATAATGCGAACTTCATATTGAAAAAATTACTTATCTGTCGAAAAACATGAAATGCAGCAGAACTTTGTGTGCAGGCCTTTCACCAAATTCAAACTACATCCTAATATGTAGTTTTGGTGCTGCCACATAGTCACACATTTGGAATTCATTTTAAAGAAAAGCTGTCTTAATGTTCAAATGTGCCTTATCTCCCCCAACACGCAAAAAACGATGGGTTAAAATTTAACCCAAATCTAAACCAATGCCGAGTGCAATATGGACATACCAACATTGGGTTGAATTTAAGTCGGTAAAAACTGCTATATAGTGTCATAAAAATGTGCAAAAACAGACCTCTCAGTATAACGAACAAACGTCCCATCCACACGATCTACTTTCGTAATATCGAGAGCCGACTAAGTAATATAGACCGGATCAGTTTAAGCTCTTCAATTGAGGCCTTACCCGATTAACCGGAATCCAGTTGAAACTTGCCATGCATATCTTATAGTCCACACCAAGGAAACATTTTCCGTGAAACATCAAACTTGAAACTGCTTCATGGTGTTGCATTGGTTTGGACATCTTGTTTTATGAAACATGCTGCGCCAGATAAGTATCCAATCATTTCACGTGCAAAATTTTTTCATGAAACTGTTTCCTATAGATGTGGACTAGGCATTAGTAAATACAACGATTAGACCTCAGGTACAAAATTTATAACGATGAAGGCATATTTATTGTTGGAAATTCGTAAACACAACTTGAAAGCTGTTGAAAATTGTCCAAAACACGAGAATTTCAAACGGTCTGCAACAAAAATGTCTCAAAAATCACAAAATTTGCCATAAAGGCAAAAAGGCAAAGAAGAACAAACGAAGAAAGGACTAAAAAAATGTCCTAAAAGCCACTTTTTCTAAATTACAAAAAAAAAAAAAAGATGGCTCTAAAAGTTTTGCCCCGAAGCAAAGTTTCGAGTGGATAAGAAAGAAGAAAATATGTCAAAAATGCGGAGTTTTACAGAGTTGCGAAGATGGATGGCTTTGTCTGGACACTGTCATGGCGCAGCGGGAGACAGTGTGTTCACTCCACGCTCGGACAACGGTCAGCATGGTGAAAAAAATGTACGAATTGGTCCATTTCGACTTCGATATAACAGAACATCAAAGTATTTGCTGCAAAATTCTGATGAAACATGGATGTTTTAGAATATGTTCCACTGACATCCACACCAAGGTATGCAATGTGCTCATCGACATCTAATTTCCTTGTATTTCCCTGACCAAAATTAGCCATTTTATGGGATCAAAATTATCAGTTTCCAAGTTTATTGCAAAGTCACCCAGGACAAAAAAATAGTTGTGTACTATGAGTGACCCAGATACTTAGTGTTAAAGCATTTGTGTATCTATAGGAAATTCTAAGAAATTCAGGACTTTTAAAAAAAAATTGGTGAAAATTTCCTAAAACATAAAAACGAATTCTATATTTACTAACTTTACTATACAAGCACTATATTTACTATATATACCTACAATTTTAGGGGAATTTCATAAATTCATGATATATTATTTGACGAAAATACAATCTTTTAAGAACCTCAAGTGGTAACAGTATAGTTTTTCTCCAAATATCTTTTGGAATTTCATTTTATATATCAGGAAATTTCACTAAATTCGTTCTGAAATGTTATGAATTTCTGATGTTCTTGTTTGATATTTGATATTTATCGCTGAAAGTAACGATACAATAAGGCATCATTTACACACAACATCACAACACCCAGTACAGGCAAAGTAAAGATAATCAAGTCTTTAACAGTATAAAACAATTTCAAAACCAATTCAAAACGAAGGAATAAACACGCCAATAGTAGTAGGGACCAAAAGCAGTAAATCACAAATAATATACAACATATTGCTTAATTAGATTTTTCCAATGTTTACAACTCTTCAAACAGGCAAAATTTGTACAAGTAAACAGCCCTTGACGTAGGGATAAGGGCATCGCATTCCAAACTTTGTAAGCTCGATTAGGAAAACATCTATATAATCCTCGACCGCTCTAGTTATCTTAGGGTTAGTCAACTGTAGATGGGTAGCAGTTCTAGGTATATCTTGATTTTTTAAATGTTTTTTTATCCAGTGAAAAGGATGATCAGGGTTTCTTATAGCATCTCCCAATTCCACTAGGTCCGAGTAAATTATTAGTCCATTGAAAGAAAATATTCCCCTGACTCTACATATTTCTGTAATAGATGTGGTCCGGGATAGACCACAATTGTTCAAGGATTGTTCAAGTTTTTAATGAAATTATAACAACTTATGGCAAGTTTATTTGGCTTAACTTCCCTTTTCATAAATGGCTTATTTTGGTCCTTTGATCCCACATGTGTAAAGTCAAGTACTTAAAAGGCATTTCTGTATTTCTAGAAAGTTCCCCCAGTATATTTTCAAAACGTTTTGGGGGGGGGGGGGTCTTGAGTGTTTCTAGTCAGTGTACCTTGTCAAAACTGCATCTATAAGACTTTCCCTGACAAATCACAAAAATGTGCACTTTTCCCTGACTTTCCAGGTCTGTAGCAATCCTGTATTTCCGAACTTCAGATACACATCTCGTGCACGAGTACATGTACAACACAAAATGAAAACATGTATAGTGGAGATATTAGGCTCCTTCACGCGAGCGCTGTTAAGAACAAGCCGGAAACGCTTTTCCCGCGTAATTAGATGCGCGCATGACCAGCGCATGCGCACATCTAATTACGCGGGAAAAGCGTGAAGGAGCCTATAAGTATACTCAAGTGACAAAATGGCGCTGGACACGCGCACCTGCGGACAATAAACAAAGATGGTGGATATATATAAGGACAACAATGGTAAAAGACTGGCGAGGCGTGACGCTACCGGAGTTACGATATCTCGATATCGTATGGACGACGAAAAAAAAAATTGTCGAAAACGATACGAAGGTTGGGGGTCCAGGACACGCAAAGACAAATTTTAAAAAAACAAAAAAGCTCCAAATGTGTTTTTTTTTTGTCGCATCGTGAAACAGATGCGGATTTTGAATTATACACCATTCTATATTGCTTGCGACATCAGGGTTATAAAGTTAGAAAAGTCTAAGAAACTAAATTTACTGATAAGGGGCATCTTAAAGGATAAATTTACTTTCATCCTTTATCGGTTTACAACCCAAATTAAAAATTAGAAATACCCGATTTTGCAATTGGAAGTGAAATGGAAGTTTATGTGAATGTGTAAAAAAGTGAGAATTTTGAGAAAACTTGAGTTGAAAGATGCCTGCAAATGAAGAATTCGACATTTTCGAAATTGAAAAGGGCACACAATATCCAGAACAAGATATAAAATTATATTGTTGATGGATTGATGCCATTCGTTATTGGGACTTATTGGTTTAAAAGTGTTTCGATTAATTCAAATCCGGTGACTAAATTTAATCAACGAGACGTAATTCCCTCGGTTTTCCCAATTATTTGTTTACAATAAACAAACGTGTCATCCATCAAAATCGACACGAGCACGTCATAAACTGACGTAACACGTTGGGACATGTTAAACACCAAACAAATTCGGACGCAGGTAAACGCATTTAGGACACATGTATTCAAAACCACGTAAACAAATGTCTTAAGAATGCTCTTAAGTTTATAGTTCAGGTTTATATATAAACGCAATAGCGATGCACGATATATATATATATATGCCCAATTAAAGAAAATCAACAATTTGCGTCTTATTCTATACATTTGTTGATGCAGGGACATGCTGTAACATTATACATGTATAATATATAGTGTACCTACAATGTATAGTCGTTCTAAATTTTATAGACGTTCTTATACGTGTGAATAAACACTTTATACATTTTCTCTGCACCTTAAGCTTTACTTATGTTTTATGGTGATGTCCCATTTACAGATAACACATCAAGCGTTATTACGTTCCAAAACAGCGTTTTGGAATTGGTTGATGCGGTTGATGCCTGAAATATACGTTGACTGGTTTGCTAAATGACACAGCTAGAAGTTTGTAGGGTTGAGGAGCTGCTTAATAATAACAAATTTGAAATGCATCGTTAAAATGTAGCAGACCATTTTGGACCATCGTTCACGTTATATGCGTACAATGTTCTTATATAAAAATTCATCCAAGCAAAAGTAAGCATGGACTCTACAATGCTAGTCAAAAACAATGTAAAACTAACAAGAACTTGCAATAGATTAAAACCATATTTAAGAAAGTGAAAATATCAAATGAACTTTGTTTCTAATCATCAGAATTTTCAAAATCAAGGAATTTTTAAGTCCTATGACTGATTTATAAAAAAAAGTAAGTATACTTTCAAAGGCCTTGAAATTTATCCAAGCAAAATTATGCATATACCCTCCACAATGCTAAGTCAAAAACAATGTAAAGCTAGCAAGAATTTGCAATTGATTGAAACCATATATCAGAATTTCAAAAATTAAGGACTTTTCGAGCCCTTTGATTGATTTATACAAAAGTAAGTACTTTGAAAGCCCTTGAAATTCATCCAAGCAAAAAGTAAGCATGCACTCCACAATGCTAGTCAAAACCACTGTAAAACTATTAAGAACCTTCAATAGATTAAAACCATATACTTAAAAAAGTGAAAATATCAAATAAACTTCGTATCATCAGTAAGTATTTTCAAAGTCATTCGAAGGAAATGCACCGAAATCGTTCGATGAAAAACAAAAAGAAAAATTGGTGATATCATCGTGTCGTGAAATCACCGTTAGGCCTAAAAATAAAAAGCCGCCGGTACGTTACGGGAAAAGGCAGGCGG